>JARKHS020010626.1:0-41613 GCA_030143305.2 Amblyomma americanum
CATTAGTGCGACATGATTGTGTGGAATTCGCTAGGCCTTGTGGCCCTCGCTATCGTTCTGTGTGCACAGAACGTCCAAAACGCTCTGTGATAGCTCTCCTTTCTGCCTGAGCAGCTGTAGGTAGCAGGCAGGTAGCAGCGTTGTTTTCGTGGTGTCCGCTTTAATCCTGCACAATCCTTGTTTAATGTAATCTAAAAATTACACCTTTTAACTTGCAGGCGACGAGAAAAAAAGCGGATGATAGAAACAAAAGCCTTGGAGCCAACCCACGCAGTTGCATCTTGTACACTGTTGCCCGTGTGAAGTTTGCCACGCCATAGTTTCATTTTTGCATCTTCGGTCGTTTGTGCTCGCGTGGTAGTGGTGACAGAACTGCACCAGTAGCCGCAGCGAAATTCACGCTGCCAGTCAGCATGTGCAGTTTCGCCGTGAGTACAGTTCATTGGAAGCTGCTAAGTATGGTGGCGGTCAAGCACTGACGAGTGTAGAGTCCTGCTTCGGCCAGCGTGCCAACACTGTTCCGCATGCGCTAAATGTTGGCTGTCAAAGTGCTGGCACGGAGTAAAGCGCTGTAGCGAGGCGATATTTGTGACATACTGTGGGGGAAGGCTACCGCAGTTACAGCACAACAGCCAAGTTTGTATTGCATAGGTTTCAATGGAAGCTTGATCGAGACTGGCTCACAAAGTAGGCATGTGCGAATTGTGGTTTTTTGGTTCGAAGCAAATAGTGATTTTCTTTGAATAATTTCGAAGCGAATATTTTGAATGCCTCTGGCACACAAAAACGGTTGAACGGCACAGTAGGCATTTTCAAAATCGTGTATTTTTTGTTTTCAACACACAAGGCTGTTACATGAAAAAAAGAGAGAGTGCATTGAAGCTCTGTGACACTCATTGAAGCGCTGTCGACTTTCTGGAAAAATGGCCATCGGAGATTGGGGGAGCCAACCTATATGCGGTGCAGACATATGTGGGGTGTGCGATCTATATGTGGGGCCTCCAACTGCTGCTCTTAATTGCGAGTGCGTTGTTGCGAAGCTGTTGGTTTTAAGCAGAGACTCCATGACACCTACCAGGCGTACGCGTCACGGGCCCAACGTCGCCCCGCATCGCAAAGGGGCAGCTGTCTCCATATGTCTCGTGCTAGCTCCCTTTTGTGCTAGCGTCATCCTCATTTAACAAATTTCATGCAGAGAAGGGTGGCTGCGGCGTCTGTGGTGGCTGCAGGCAGATACTCTCTCTGCAGAAGTCAAGGGAGCTGCGCACCCTTCGATTAGAGAGATTTAGCATAGTATGACCCTCTTCTGCAGGAAGCCACTGCGCACGCACAGGTAGCCAGCCAGCTGTTTGCATGCCTACCCCGTTATACCAGTCAGCATGTGCACACTAGCGGTGTGCGGAAGCAGATTGTACTATGCTGTATTTCTCTTTTTGATGTGCGCCACTGTACTGGTTACATAGCGTGCGCACCGCGGGTAGCACGGAGCAGACACCTGTCAGGCATAATCTGGGCACTGCGTTTCTGCTTGCTCGCATCTGGTGTGCGGAAGCAGATTGTGCTATGCTGTATTTCTCTTTTTGATGTGCGCCACTGCACTGGTTACATAGCGTGCGCACCGCGGGTAGCACGGAGCAGACACCTGTCAGGCACGATCTGGGCACTGCGTTTCTGCTTGCTCGCATCTGCTGCCGCGAGCATGCGCAGACCAGCTTCGGCATACGTGCGGGAGAGCAGGCACGCGACATGGAGTTTGGGCTTTGGTTGCATCCACGCCGCGGTACCATCCTGGAGGAGGTACGCTGAACCGAAACCACACGCTGCAAGAGTTCCGAAACTTTATTCGCTCAAGGAGAATAGTTCAAGATTTCGAATACGAAATATTCGGATCAAATTGAATACCAAATACTTTACTGTTCGACCAATATTCGCACATGCCTATCACAAAGACATAGCACAGGAAAATGCAGCACATGGGAATTTAATGGTGTGGTTCTACTGTAGCAATTTGTTGACAGTGTTGCCCATTGTACAGCACAGGTGGATTTATGGATCACTCTTAGAGGGGGCAGTTCTATTTGCATCGTGCATTTCATGAGCATTCTTTGTCAAAAGAATGGGGGCTACACACCGTTTCACACGGCAAGGACCCTGCACATTAGCATTTCATTCTAGTTTGATTTGTCCAGCATTTGACATGGTTGATTGAAAGGAAAATGTAAATCAGCCAATGACAGATTAGTTGAAATCAGTTGCACTTGGCATTTAGATGTCTGATCAAATTATTTGGCTGGTTATTATTTTGAATCAAAACCTCAGATACATCCTTGCTCATCCACAGCGCATACATTGTGACTTTGTGTCTGGCATTTTTGCATCTATTTCACTCTGATACAATACTTGAAGCCTAATAAGTGGAGGCGAAGTGAATGCTGGCCCTCTCTACTATGTAGCAGGCCTCATCTTGTCCGTCTACTTTGTTCTCTTTGTTCTCGTTTTCTTTCACTTATCACACCAGCTTGCACAGTTTGCCACCCTCCTGTGGTCTTTTGTGGTGTCAGTGTTGGATATCGTGTTAGTATTCTTTCCTTGCTCTTGCAAAAAAAGGTGTGCTGTTTGAAAACTGCTCACATGATATTTGATTTGTGCTCTTGTTTGGCATCAAGCGGTCACTGTTTGGTTGACATAAGGTTTTTTTATTGAAAAACTACTTGTGCACCCACAAGGTCTGGAAGTAGAAATGTTCTGCCTGTAAGTGCAAATGGCGTGACTATTCGCAATGTGCTATTAGTAGCTTAAGGTGATGCAAAGGGCGTCTCAGATGGCAAAAGTTAACTGGGACCAAACTGCCTCTGTTCCCCAGTTTGTGCAAGCTGGTGAAGAATGTTACCAACCCTGCAGAGTGCAGTTCACCGGAACGCTGCATACTGTGCTACCTCCATGATCTGTACTCTTCGTGCTATTATCTCAAGGTGAGCCCAAATTGGTTCAATTTTCGTTTAGTTGTTTTGTGAGCTGTAATGAGATTTCTTCCTTTTTTGCTTTCTTTCCCTTTATCACAGTCCAAACATTCTGAAATTTTTGGCTCATTCTACTCGAAAGTCAAACAGACACTTTATGCGCCTCAAACACCGTCTGCTCTCAACTTGCTTTGGAACACATCATACATGATCGAATGTGTAAACAACCCCAGGTAAGTTGGTACGATGTAAAGGGCCTCCAGTTATGGCCAGTCTTGTAAAGTACTTTCAACATTATAATTGTCTGGCATTGACCTTTTTACAAAGTGACACCGAGTGCTTTGTAAGCTCTTTGCTGTGTGTTTCTTTCAACTCATCATTTTTAAAGGCTTCTGCTAGTTAAGGTTTATTAGTGTGACTGCAAATAAAATGCCTGTATTGGCCAAATTTTTTGTTTTACAGGTAGGTGAGAGCATGCAGGTTAGTGTATCATAGGAAAAAAAGTTAAGAGGGCTTAGTGACATGATTCTCTTAGCTGAGCACTTGCAGCATTGCACATTATGCTAAGCATTTGGATTGAATTGAATATCGAATATTTTACTATTTGAATGAATATTCGAAATTATAGAATATTCGCACGTGTCTACCTTTGTTTCCCTAAACCTGCTTGCATAATAGGCAGTGAAAGGTGGTTTATTTGGACGTGAAAAGCGCCAGTGATGAAGACTTGCACAAGTAATCGATGAAGCAGCGAGGCGAGAGACCGGGTTTAAAGGCACAGTTTTCCAGCATGAGCGTCAGCCGGCCACCTTAAGAGCTTCGTTGTCAGCGTTGATGCATGATCATCGTCTTTCCAGTAGCACTATTATGGAAGGACCAGATTTGATTTTCCAAGAGTCATGCTTTACTCGGGCAGGTTGGTGAAGCACAGCGCATAGAATTTGAGATATGTGTGGGGAGGAAAAAAACGGTACGAGGTACTGTTTTTCATAAAAGGCCTAGTGGTGTGCTTTGCCTTTCTTGTTTTCACTGTTTTGCATTTTATATTATTTTTATGTGCTGTTTGGATTTGCACAGCTGAAGTTTTCAAGGGCTGATGTGATCAAGTGTTTCACTGAAAAAATAGTGGCGTGTTCTTGTTGCTCTGTCTTTTGTGGTGGTGATGTTTTTTTGCCTGCAGTAATTGATAATGTTTCTACTCTGCTCTTGTCTGTTACACCAGGGTTAGAGTGGACCCCCAGCAGATCAAACAGCTCAGTGAGAACCCTGCCTATAGGTACAGCTTTGTTTGCAATGCGGTTCAGAGCATCTCTGTGGCTCAAGACGCGGACAGGTATGTGTACTTTGGGAAACAACGTATTGTGGCTGCGTCATTATTAAAATGGGAGGCTTGCACATCTTAGTAGCTTGAATTCCATTTTTTTTTTAACTCAAAGTTGGTTGTGCCCAAGGGGAAGTGTGGTCACAAACAGGAAGTGGTGGCGGCTGCTGCCGCAGTCACGCTAGGAGTGCGATCGCGGAATGTTTCTCCGCGTTTATGATTTCGAGTAATGTGGTTTTCTACAGATATTTCCAAGGTGATTTCACTTTTATTTATTTATTATTTTTGTTTCCATGCTGCATTATCCTTCGAGTCTTCTTGGGAAAACTGCATGTAACGAAAAATCCCAGACTTTTTCAGTTTTATTATATCTTGGTTTAACTGTAATTTAAAACACAGGGATAAAATGCTGACACAGATTTTTCAAGGATGCCAGCCATCTTCAGCATTGCATAAAGTGAAATGATTGAAAAGAAGAGTCATTTGAAGTATGTTAGGCATATCGTGTGTTGTACTACATAGATCTCTCTTGTAGGTTGAATGACATCTCCCTGCTGTGTGCTGAACTCACTGCCAGCTGTGGGCTACTTAGTGCGGAGTGGCTCGGTGTCCTCAAAGCACTTTGCTGCTCATCTAATCATACCTGTGGCTTCATCGATGTCCTGACGCAAGTTGATGTAAGTTTTGGCATGTTGCATAGCCGTTTCTGTGGAGCAGTTTTGCACTGCCTTTTGCATGGCTAGCGCTGCCAGCAGCTACCCCAAGGCTGCATGGCTAACGTGGCTTTATTTCCTCCTCTTTGAGGGGCTGAGTGCAAAAGGTCATCACGGGAATGCTGTTAAGAGAAGTGCCACTTGCAGGTGTGTGGTGTGCTGTTTGGTATATTCAATGCTCATTGAAACAGGAATTCGATATACGTGCGCAGTGGTGCAATTATACATTTTCATGTGATCCAAGGGAATGTTTTGATCGTTCGATGTAGACTGTAATTCGATATATCCGCTTCTGTATATCTAGAATCATTTGTATTGTAAACAGGCATGACCAGCCAAGTAGCTAAGTGGTATGTGTCAATTCCTAAATATAAGTTTGTGGGAACTGTCAGCTTTAGCTTTCTTACTTATTCCTATTGTCATCCTGCTGCCTTTTTCTTTTGCTGACATTTCAAGTTTTCTGTGAATTGCCCACTGGGACCCTAGGTTTAACTGCTTGGCTGGTTACCAAAAAAGAAACTACTTTTGAGTTGGATGTTTCTGTTGCTGCAGGTGGGCGACCTCTCCATCCATGACAACCTGGCAGTTTTCACATGCATCCTGGTGGCAAGGCGGTGCTTCTCACTCCAAGACTTTGTTGTTCATGTGGCCATCCCATCATTGTTGTCAGCCAGTCCTGGTGCGTAATGGCTCATGGTTTCAGACATGCAACTCCTTCGGTCTTCTTTCCAAAAAGAGCTGTTGCAAATTCCGTGTTTCATGTTGCTGAACACTGTCATGTTGTACAGAATTAATTGTAGCCTTGCTTATGCTACCTCTGGTGAGATGTATATAGGCCTGAGTTCACTGTCCTGTAAAGTTTCAAGAATGATAACGTTAAGGTGGAAGATTATTAGCTTTGAGAAGCAAACATTAAATGGTAGGGATCTTTTATAGTGCAGTCATAAATTAATAGAGCCCAAAGCTTTATGTGTTCATGTACAGCAAAGGCCAAGCTCCCATGCGGAATAAATGAATCTAAAATGAACCTATTAATTTACTGCAGTTTGGTAGTTTGCAAATTATTGCACCACCTGTAGACATTTGCCAAATGAACTGCATTTAGCTTCTGGAAAATTAAAACAGCCTTATCATTATTTCATGCCATAGCTTGTAGGTGCTGCCTATTTCTTTCATTGTTCCTGACAATTGGTCAGAGCAGACAGCTGCATTTGGAAACAAGTGTTCTGCAAATGGTACAATAGGAGTTTGCAGAGCGGCGATGGAAGGCCGCATCAACGTTGTTTGTTGCTGTAAATCAGTGAGCTCATGCTTCCTTGTATTTCTTGTGGCAGTGGGCGGGGCTGCTGACCAAGATGCAGAGCTGGGTGCACGGTTGACGTGCCACTTGCTGCTGCGGTTGTTCCGCACTGTTGACCCGACACCTACTGCTGGTACCACACCCCTGCCACGGCCACTCTTTCTTATACGGTCTCCTTGCGACCGGCACCTCCTGTCAGCCGCCCACAGCAGCATGCGGGTAGAGCCAGTCCTTGCTGTCCTCAAGGCCATCTTGTTGCTTGGTATGTGCTTGCATTTACGTGTGCTCAACCTGTACAGTGACGCGTGAAAACAGTTTGCCATTTCCATAGCCTCAGTTCTAATCATTCCTGCGGGGAACACTGTTTGCTATGTAACCTGCGCCCTGCATACTGCACAAAATTTTCAGGCTTGCATTACGTCATCTCAGGCATTTTATGAATGAGGTCATTGTTTCCAGTCATCATTTCAGCAAATAAACGTGTATGATTGTTTTTACAGTAACATTTGCGACGTAATCACTGCATGCAGCTGATCACCCGTGGACATGCAACTGATTTCCGGTTTCAGTTTGCTGTTTTTGTTGCTTTAAAAAAAGATTAACTCGTTATCTTGAATAAATGATTTCTTGTGCTGGAGAGGTGCCAAGAAATTTGATGCATCGTCATCTCAACGTGTTCATTAAACCCCCGGAGTTTCCCTTCAGCGCACAGTGCTCTCTAATGGTCACAGCTGCAGC
Source organism: Amblyomma americanum (assembly GCA_030143305.2). Classification (NCBI taxonomy): domain Eukaryota; kingdom Metazoa; phylum Arthropoda; class Arachnida; order Ixodida; family Ixodidae; genus Amblyomma; species Amblyomma americanum. Next base: position 7,033 of record JARKHS020010626.1, read on the forward strand.
TCTTGCTGCTAGAAGCAGAGTGGATGTCCTAGACAGTGTGCCTAGGCACGCCTAGGCACTCCTCAGATATTACTTAAAGGCTTATATGATAGCGATGCTTTTTGCATCATAGCAAGCAACATGGTGGCGGTAGCTGTCACAGCTTCCTCCTTTGTGGGGAACTAGCATTCAATATGCCTTTCGTTTACCTCTGATTGATTGATTGATTGATTGATTGATTGATTGATTGATTGATTGCAGGGGATGCAAGCACTCCAGCCATGGAGGCGAAGGCAAAGCTGGACTCGGCTCAGGGCAAAGGGGAACCCAGCATCAATGACTTGCTGGGCCCCATAGACGACACAGACTTTGACCTTAGCGTTCCGTGAGTGTTTTTATTTCTTTCAAATACGGCCCTGCAGACATTGCGTGGGGGTTTCATCAAACACAAAAATAGCACATGGTTTAGCATGGCTAAGCGTGGAATAATGTGCGGGATCGCTAGTTAGGTTGGGCACTCAAGGTTCTTACGTGCTAAAGACATTTGACCTGAAGGCCTTTACCCAGAAGTGCCATTTACTATGAAGGCTTTCACCCTTAAACGCCTTTGGGTAAAAACCTGGGTGAAGGCCTTCCGTGTTCTGGGCAACCTGCCAGGTGTGTGCACCTGGCAGGTTGCCCAGAACCCAGTGGACAGGTTGGCCGCCTGCCTCAAAGCAAGCTTCAGGCACATACGCACGCATGTACGCATTTATGGATGCCCGAAATCGGCAAATGCGCCTAGTAGTGCTAACGCACTGAAAGCACAATAGATTTGCAAAGTGAAACACCATTCATTGTTCTCCCTTGTCATTCCTTGCAGTTTTGACTTCTGCAGTTTGTATGTCACGCAACCACTAATAATTCAGTTGTTGGCACAGGGCTTTTAGGCCCTTGTAAGCATTAAAAACATTATTGGCTTTGCACTTTTATTTTTCTTTTCTCATGGTGTGTCTTATGATACTGTGTCTGTAATATCAACTTTGTTAGACTTTCTCAGTTATGTTTGGTCTTTCTCGGTTCTGGTCTTCTTGTTTATTCCAGTAGATGCATGGCCTGATTACACTGTATTTACACGATTGTAAGTCGACCCCCCCCACATCACATTTCTGAAGAAGAAAAAAAAACTTGAAGGTCGTTTACGCTTGGCCTTTAATAATAGAACGCGACAGCACTATCCTGTGGCCTCCGCTTATCGCCAGCCGCTATGGCTGCCGCGCAGGTGCGCTCGTAGGCACATTCCAAAACGAAAATGTATTAGTCACTGGACTACTCGTCCACACGTGCCATCGTCCTCACTAGCGCTGCTGTCGTGATCGCTGCTGCGGTCCCACAGCTCGTCGTTCTGTCATCGTCGTGCAGCGAAAGCCCGCACTTTGCAAGCAGCCACATCACGACATCGCGTGGAACAGCTGAAAATTTTGCCTCGCTGCAGCTGCCACGCCTGTATCACTCATTGCGAATGTTGAACTTGCGGCCCGGTGCGCAGTTTCGTTTCTTCGGCATAAAGAATGACAGCCATCTTGAATGTAGCCGTGAACGAGCGTCGGTCGCTTACCGGACCCGGAGTACAAATGACGAATGATGAAGCACCACATAATAACTTGTGAAATGCGGCTGGCAGTAGTCAAATGCGTCAGAGCCAAAGAGAAATTATGCGTGAGCTGCGGCGGCTGTTCCCTCAGCTCTTCCTTCGGCTGCCGGCACTCCCCGGCACCACTGCGGTTCCGAGTGGCGGTGCCGCCGCGTTTGGAACAGCGGCCCTTCCATCAACTATCGATGCTCTCTTGAGTGCAGAGTGCGCGGTTTGAAAGTAAACAAAAAAAACTTGGATGACGCCTATTAAGAGTAGAACGTGAATGCATTATCGGGTCACCGCCGCTTATCAGCAGATGCAATCTGCGGCCACGTGTGGGGAGTGGGCTAGTGCTGGTTTGCTGCTTATCAACAGCCACCATCAGCTGCCTCGCGCGGGCTGGGGATGCCGGTTCTGCGCGTTGAATAGCAGCTGCTCAAGGCCAGCACCAAGAGCGATGCGACGGAGCCACGCAGCAAAAATGCAACCACGCTGTAGCATGCCTGTTATTTCGTTTGTCTCACCTTTATTTATGGTGCGATGCTTTGGTTTCGATTTTAAGTCGACCCCCCCACTTCAGATTTTCAAATTTTGGAAAACAGGTCGACTTACAATCGTGTAAATATGGTACTTTCTCTTCTGCCACATGGGAGGAGTATCTAGCGCATGTTTGTACAGCATGACTGGTTTGCTAGGGATAATCATGCATGTGTAATTCAGTGATGTTTATTACAGTTCATGACAATGCACACATGTTACCTTGAAAGTTTTGTGTTGTGCATGTATAGGGTGCGACTAAGAACAGTGGCTATCGTAAATCTTATAACCACAAAGTGTGCATGCCATTATCACCAACACAGAGTTATTTTTTGGGGGGGGGGGGGCACAGCTAACATGATAAACATCTCATTATAAACAGTTTGCTTTTCAAGTCTTTGTGTGCTTGCCTGCTTGCCCGCTCGTCACTCTCGCCATACAACATATTTTCATCTTACGCCTTCAGCCTGCTGTGGTGCATATTATGGGACTGCGAGAAATTGCACAATCAAGCCTTTTGAGCAGAATGGTGTGTTAGCAGCCATTTATATTTTTTTCTTGTTTTGGATATTGATAGGATAGACAGGAATGTGATTAATAATTAACGGAGTTCTTATGAAAGCTAAAATCTAGTTACAGAGGAGGGAGGAAAAAAAGGAGGAAAAAACTATTAATTGCTGATGCCTTGACCCACTTACACCCCCCATCTGCTCGTGCAGTTGAGTGTGTCCTGCATGGCAGTAGTGGTGGCAACTTGTTTGAACTTTTCTACGAGAAATGTCACAATAATGATGCTCTCTATTAACGTTTACTAGTATTGGCTAAAAATTTCTTTGATTTCGAATAATGTCCAGTGTCATTTCAGGGAGTCTTCCTCTTGTTATGGTTTAGAACCGTGTGAGAGCTGGAGTTGGCTGCGACGGTCACATTTTACTGATGCTGAAATGCTAAATGCCCAATTGCTGATGTTGAGGCACACATTTATGTTCTCAGGCTGTAAAAATTTTCATGAGTTCTCTGCCACAGTGTACCTTTTAAATATGCACCAATTTACGGCACCCTTGCACCGCTGAGGCTTGCCCACGTGTCTGCTGAGCACAGATTGATCATAGTGCATGTTTCTTTTCACATCATGGCCTTTTCTTTTCTTTTTTGTTTTCTTTAGTGCCCCTTTCGATTTTCGAATTTCGCACAGCCCCAGCCTGGGCAGGCACCCGAGCAGTGTGGGTGCCTCCCGGGGGACGGGCATCGAGAGCGCTGGCCTGAACGACTTTGCCAAGTATGCTCTGGGCCAGATCTGCAGCCAGCAGTGGATCCACGAACGCTGCCTCAGAGATCCCGATGTGCTGTGCTCACCAGATCTGCTTCTGGATCCCACACTGTCGCACAAGCAGGTAGCTCTCTTTGGACTTGAAGCCTCTTTTGAAATCTTGCTTTGTAGTCTCATTGATGCAGTATTTTCACTAGTGCTAAAACATGGCAAAAGCTGGAACACGCTGCTACACATACATAACTGTGTTCTGCTCCACTAACAGTTCTGCTGATTTATGACCTAACTTGAAATAAATATGTTGCAGCTTATCTGGGAATGGGTAGAGGCATGGAGGAGATAGTCGAAGCGAAATTTTTCACTGAGATGGGGGCAAGTTGCGTACGGTGCTTTCTGTGTTAGGTGCGTAAGTACAGTTAAACCTGGATGTAATGAACCTCCATGTAGCAGATTCCTAGATATGAAGTTTCCAATTCTCCGACACCGCCCCTGTTGAAGTGCGTGTGTTTGTAAACTTATGTAAAGAAGGTGTTGCAATAATTGACCTTAATATAAAGAACTCACTAGGCTGGCGATCTATTGGCCAGTGCTGCATTACTTGAAATTTGGCCGAACCACCCGAAAGTTTCAGTCTCCACAGCTTTTAATGCAATAGCGTTAAGGCTCCTGTTCTGCAGAAAGTCCGGCGTTGTCATTTTCGGTGTTGTGAGCAAAAAATGGACTGGGGTAGGGTGGCCCACATGGCCAGGCGGCAGGTGGACCACCTAGGTCATGTGACCTGTTGACAACATCACAACCTGCCCTCAGGATTGTGAGCAAGCTGCTCACCATGGCAGGTGGCAGTTCAATTAATGATTGGTCGCTAGAGGTTGCTCGGGAAGAGCAGTGTGGCCCTCACAAGCTGCACCTGTGGCCCTCACAAGCCGCACCTGTGGCATCACCTTTCCATCACAGGCAGTGACGTATCGCTTAACCGCTGCACCACTGCGCCAGGGGTGGTGTGAGGACTCCCAGGGATCTATGAATTTAAAGTAGAGAATGACCAATTCCATATGTATGGCCATTAACCAGTTTCTCGAAGTTCTTTATAGCGCTACAAAAAACAAGGACACTGGAAGAAGTACACAGGACGGGCGCGCTGACTCCAACTTCTTTACAGTGCTACAAAAAACAAGGACACAGGAAGAAGTACACAGGACGGGCGCTGACTCCAGTTGGAATGTACTTCTGTGTACTTCTTCCTGGAGTCAGCGCCCGTCCTGTGTACTTCTTCCTGTGTCCTTGTTTTTTGTAGCACTGTAAAGAAGTTGGAGTCAGCGCGCCCGTCCTGTGTACTTCTTCCTGTGTCCTTGTTTTTTATAGTGCTATAAAGAACTTCGAGAAACTATGCTTCACCAACCAGCCCCACAACGTGTTTTGTTAAGTGAGCATTAACCAGTCTTGCACACATACAGAAAACAAGTAACCGATTGCAATTACAATTAATACTCGATCTCAAATGTAGCAGATTGCAGTGGTCAATTTCTGCTCCATAAAAGTAACTGAACAGTTACAGAATTGTAATCGATTACTATTGCGTTACTTTCCTTCCAACTTTTATTACCATAGCTCAAATTTGCTCAGACTACAATGAAATACAGCAGCTTGCTTGATACCTTGTTACGCAATGTTAATTTTCAAGAGGAGTTGCTTTTTGAAGTTGTCGTTGCTAATTTTCTCAGATTTCTTTGTGAAGACACCTGCAGCTACATTGAACTTTCTTAATATATGCGCTGGAGGTAAGGATGGTGTTACAATGCATGGACACCTTGCACACCACCTCGTATTTGTATTGTGATTCGATGCTAGTGTTCAAGTCCTCTTTTAAGCGCCACTCTTTGTTCTTGCTCTGCTGTGGTGGTAGCCTCCAAGTTGGGTGAAGAGAGAGGTAAGTTATGGCACCATCTGACAAAAGGGGGAGGGGGGGGGGGGGCGTGTAATACATTGCTTCAAGGTAATACATTGTTTTCAGTTTATTATTCGGATATAACAGAGACGGCCTATCTCTTGAATTTCATTAAGTTGAGGCTCATTGTATCCAGGGGGTTTGCTGTAGAATTGGGAACAGAACTGTGGGCTTTTTATTCTTACCAGTACACTTTAATTTCCTTGAACACTTTGACTGACGCAGGCCGAAACGCTGTTGCACATGATCTGCCACCCAAAGGGTGGTGGCAGTGGTGCTGGTACGAACTCTTGGCTCTCCCCTGGTGCAAGCAGCAATGGTGCCGACACATTTGGTGCCATGGTGGGCAATGGTGCCAGTGGCAACAGCAGCGGCAGCTCAGGCAGTGGTGTTGGGGGTGGTGGTGGTTCCGGGGGTGGGGGTTCAAGCCCGCCCGAAGAGCCATGCGACCAGCGGCAGCTGGTCAGTCGTGTGCTGCTGGGTCTTGACCAGTGGAGTATGCGAGTGTCATGGCTGGAGCTACAGCTGCGCTACAAGCAATGTGCCAGCCCTGCTGAGGTCAACGCCTGGCTGGACAGCGTTGCCCGGGCCACCATCGATGTCTTCCAACTGACTAGCGAGGAGTCGCCCTTGCCCACATCGGTGTCCCACCGATCGAACGGAGGGGATCCTGCATCACCGCTGCCATTCACTGCTCGCCCTATTGGCAATGGTGGCAGCAGTACCTATGGAAGGTGGGCGCTACTTATTAGTCCACTTAGCCTATCGTGCATGTTTTTGTGCAGTTCACTGATAGAGCGGGTTGCATATAGGAGCTGCGATACAGCGCTTGTAGTGTCTATTCATCCTGTGTCCATCGTCTATGTGTTCTGAATTTTGTTTTCAAGATGAACTACATCCGACTAGCCCAACTCGCCATTCTTCTGCATATAGGAGCAGTTGAGTGCACTGGCAGTTGTGAAGGTTGAAAACAAGGTGTTAAGGCAGTATTACATGAAGAGCGCAGAATTTGAGGGTATTGAAAAGTGCAAATTTTTACCAGCGTTCTAGCAACAAACACAGTTTGTGATGGTAAGAATGACATTTAGAAGCTTGTTGTAAGGTGAAATGGCGTGATGCAGCAAGCACTCTTTGAAAGGCCCTCGCTTGTTTGGTATATGTTTGAAGAGTAAATGATCTTAAAACTGTACGGATGTGCTGTTGATGTGCAGTAAAATCTCACTGACACATCCACAGTTCATATGATTTCCCAGTTCATGTGCTCAAAGACATGAGCAATAAAAATGTTCCATTGAGTTATACTGTTTTCCTTCTGGTCGATACATACCCGGATATTATGATTTTCCTGCACTTACGGTCATAATTTAGTTGCATTCTGATCGTTGTTTTCCTTTTTTCTTTTTCTTTCTTTCTTTTTCGTAGGCCCTTTTCTTTCTCTGTGCTAGAGTGATGTGTGATTGCCCACCTGCTGCAAAGGGGGAGATCATGGGGAGAGACTTTTGTCTCACAGTCGGTGTAGCGGGGCTGGTGATGATGATGAAGGGCTTAGTGCCATGTCGTCATTATCATCAGCTACCAACATTGACCACAGTGAACTACTGAGTGTGCAAGTTTCTCAAAAGTTGTAGTCCTGAACTATCTTCCATACCCTCAGGGATTCTGGCGGCTCTGCATCTGTGATTGAAGTGTCTGATCTAACAAATATGCTGCTAAGAAATGCTTGGGCATGTTTTTTTTTTTAGTAACCTGCTTTTCTTGATTTTTTTGGTAACTAGCACACTGTATGTAATTTTTAGTGTTTACATTCAGGTTAGATTTGGAATCTAGTTTTTGGCATCTTTCAGTTTGAATTTGATGTGCACTGCTAATTTTTCATTCCTACTGGAAGGCGCTACTTTTAAGGTGTAATAAGAGAAAGGTAGATGATGTTGTGGCAATATTTGCAAACAGAATGAGCCTAGTTTGCACATGGTATCTTTGCTAGAGCATAAAACCTCTATTGGTGAGAGCCAGGTGCTGTTGAATTGTGAGTTTGGTAGAACAATTATGTCCAATGTCGAATTTGTTCTCTTACTCATAATAGAGTTTGGCTCATTGAAATGGCATAAGCATTTCATTAGGGATCTTTCATGCTCAGACAGTTTGTTGAGATTTTTGTTTGCCCATGCCTGAAACTACTCTTTGGCTACTTTTATTTTTTCCTTTCCTTTCTGAAGGTGGAATTTCATTGGTAGTTTTTTGCTGGTGCATGCATTATGCCTGTTTGCTTGTGTTGTTAGGTTGAGTTTGCCTAGCATAAAAGCACTCCCCATCTGAGTACAGTTTCTGGCACTTGCCTGTTGCCTTTTAATGCTTTTGTTTTTTAATCGTGTAACCTTTCGTGCTCTGTCGTGTTTTGGTTCACATTGCTGCAGGCAGGAGAACGACCGCATCTGGTTTGTGGCTCCGCTGATAGCCAAGCTACCCGCTGCTGTTCAGGGCAAGGTGCTGAGAGCAGCGGGGCAAGTCCTGGAGAGTGGCAGCTGGGCTTCCATCACTTCGTCGTCTTCTTCCAAGAGCAAGGATAAGGACAAGCACGTCCAAAGGAGGCACGTCTAATTACTGTATTTTTTTCAGTGTCTGCTTCTGTTCAAAAGCAAAGTGAGTGGGCTTCACTTGTCTAACTGAGCTTGTTTCTCTCCTAGCCAAAACCAGACAGCAGGTCTTGTGTGACTGCATCAGTAGTATGGGCGCACATAGGCATAGCAGTCCTTTCAAGAACTAGGTTGTCAGGGCAGCTATACAGTTAAACCTCGCTACAACGAAACTGACGGGGTGCGTGAAAAATTTCATAAAAGCGGAAATTTCGTTGTGGCGAAATCAGGCCAAACACACTGTCATGCTGGAAAACATAGTCCCAAAACATCATTTATTTCCAAAGAAGTCAGTAAGCTTCTTCTGCTTCTCTTTTTTTTTGGCACGAGTGCCGTGGTGCGACTTTCGCACTCGGTGAGCAGTTGCATCGCGATGTCGTCATCATGAGCACCAATAGATCTGCAGAGTACATCAAACGCTTTCATCACTTTTAGTGCAGATGGTGGTGCTAAATCCTCTGCGTCGCTGTCATCATCCGATGATGCGTCGCTGTGGCGAACGCCCTCAATTATGGCTTCATCACTCAGCTCTTCGGAAGAGAGGAACTACCGCTTCCTAGACAAAGTCGCCATGCTCGTGTCGATTGCAGTGCACAAGCACGAGTGAAAAAAAACTAGGGCAAACGCGCTGTTGCTGTTGCCAGGCTGCTGTGTCTTTTGGCGACGAATTGGTTGCAGCTCTGGCTTGGAGGTGAAACCACTCGGCAATAGCACGAAACGGCGGTAAAGCAAGAATGAAAGGGTGTGGACGAAGTGTAAAAGGAACGAACGGAGGTGTTGGAGAAGATAAAGTGGAATGTTTGTTTCGGTTTTATTTCAACCTGGGGTTTAACCTCGTAACCTGAGTCGCTATTGGGACAAGTGACTCGGGTTACGAAGGACGCCTTAGCCACTCTGGATAATCTCGAACCCCTGGGGTACGTTCTTTAATGTGCACTGACATCGCAGAGTACACGCGTGCCTTTATAGCACTTCGCCTCCATCTAAATATGCGACCGCTGTGGCCGGGATGATCCAACCCGAATCTTTCGGGCCAGCAGCCGAGTGCGCACTATATACAACCATATATCAGTCATCACGACGGCGAAAGAAAAGGGACGCGCAAAAAAAAAAATACAATAAAGCAAGTGCTCATTAAGCAGGAAAAAGAAGGCAATAAATAAAACTGTGCGAAGAGACAAACAGATTAGAGACCTAGCTACGTCTGCCAACAGGGACAGAAAGGACATTTCCCTTTCTGTGCAATGAGAGAGGGCTCGCTGGTGCGGCAGAAGTAATTTGAACGGTTTCAGTTACTTCTTTGGTAAGGCGGCCACTATTCGAGATCACTGAGCAGCTCTTGAAGACTGGCAGGCAGCCGCAGTCCCTGCTGTGACACCATTAAGGCGTCCGCCACGGTACCTTTGAATCACTCTTTCCATCGCTTGGGCGCCAGTACAAAGTGGAAACGGGGCAGTTTTCTGCATATATGCATCATGTGAACATAACAGCTGTTATTTTATTAGTGCATATGTCCCATCTGAGAATGTACGTCCAAGCCCAAAATGAATGCTCTATTGAAAGCGGAAGTTCGTTGCGTTGTTGACTGCATCAAAATTAGCATTTTATAATTCTAAAATTGCATTTATTTGGCTTGTGGTTGTTAACGTTAAACTTAAATTTGAAAATCAGTTCTAAGATTAGGCAGGAGCGACATGGAACTCAATTATAAGGTCTGCATTAATTAATTAGTACTGAAAAACAAAGCTTTGAGAAGCGAGTATTAGAAGAACCAGTAACAGTATGGGTTGGCCATTATAATTAATGGCACAACCTATTTAAGTGAACTTAAGCAAAGAATAAGCACTGACACCATGGGTAGAAAATCGTGCACTATAAGGCTATTTGCGTGAATGCATAAAAGCGCGCACTATAAGGTGATTTGCATGAATGCATGAATGGCCTTCATTTAATAGTGGGCGTCGTACTCCCATGCAGATGAAATGTCCAACAATGGAAGGGTAGCTGTAAAATCTCCTAGTAGCGTTATAATTAGAACGCCTTGAGTGCATGATGTTTTAATAGCATAATAAAATTTTCATGAATAAAACTACAGTCAGAATGGTGGTGAATTATTGCATAGGAAAAAAAATCAAGGGTCCGGTGTCCTGTGTTATGAACCTCAACGAGTGAGCGAAACAGTAAAAGGCACTTGCGGACTCATCGTTCAAGCGCTATCCTATTTCGCCTGGAATATATTCCACCTGACCTTTTTGGAAAAAAATAAACAAAAAAAAACAATGAAACAAACCCACGGAAAAACCAAGATTGGCAGTTGCCTTTTTTTCAAACAGAACAAACTTGCAGCCAAAAGTTGTAGGTTATGGTTTTACCATTCCAACGGCTGCCCAGGATATCCTATGGGGGTGGCGTACGTCGAAGGGGGAGTTAATTTTTGGGCATTGTTCCTCTTCAAGACAAAATAAAAAGAACAAATTGCAGCATTGAGGCAGTGATATATTGGTTTCACATAACGCAATGCAAAGATTAAGCTGCTCAGTTGATTGTGAGCGAAGAAAATTCTTCCAGTGACAGAAAGGAGCGCTGGGCAAATTTTTGAGGTAGCGGCCGCCATCCTTTGCCTCCCGTTGGCGCCGTCACTGAAACACAGCCACTGATTTCCCTTTGAAAGGTTAAAAATAATTATCCATTCATTTTGTGCATCTTCGTTGGCAGCCAAGTGGTGATGCATTAAAAAAATGCTATACTTATGTGATAACACCATAAAAAACAGCGCGACTGTCCTGTCGGCCCCTCGTGGCCGCGCATCGTGCGTACCGACTACACGCTGTTTCTGCTCCAGGAGTCTATGCCAGCGCCGCACCGCGGCAACCGCTTCTAAAGCCTCACGGGGAGAGCGCCGCTTTTGCCACTACAAAACCTTCTAGAACACTGTAGTTTCAATGAGTGGATCAATTGGTTCCAGCGAAAGTTTAGTGAAACAAAGCAGCGTGTACTTACGGAAGTACACAGATGGGCGGCGATATGCTTGTTTTATTGTAAGATAGATTTTTAAACCCAGCTTCGCATAGCAAAAATTTCGTTGAAGCGAAAATGCGCCCCAAAAATGGTTCGTTGCGATGAGAAATTTGTTCCATTACTTTCTATGGCGAGCTGACGGGGAATTGTAAATATTCGTTGAAGCGAAAATTTCGTTGAAGCGACGTTCGTTGTAGCAGGGTTCGACTGTAGCATTGGAGCATGCTGTGTTTTATTTGTCTGCTGGTAAATTAGCTTACTGGGGTGTCTTGGCAAGTACGTTATTTTTCCTTAAAAATGCCTTTTTGCTATTCCTAACAAAAAAGAAGGGGAAATTGCTTGCGCTCAGAAAAATTATGCCACCATAAGCTAAATAACTTATCTTTTTCAAGGTTATTCTTAGAAATCCAGAAGTGTAAAGTCTGCAGTGAGACAGGTACAGTATTCCTGGACACATTTCTGACTACAGTCTGTGCACAGAGACTCACAAAAGTGTGAAATTGGCAGGCATTAAGAATTTGAACTTTCTATTTGGAGAAAGGTGACCCATGGCACCATCTCAACTGTCTTCTGTGTGGGTGCAATGCTTTTCATCCAATGCTCCAGGGGTGTGACCAGTATAGTGGTGTAACCCATAAACTGGAAAATATGATATAGTATTCATATACATTTGTGCTGCCCACTGTTACCTGTTGACAAGGTGACTCTACCATACTGTTGAGCTGTGCTGACTTTCTTCTGCAATTATTTTTTTTTTTTTTATGCCTGCAGTGCATCGCTCCTGAGCCACCAACCATTCTTGTCACTGGTGCTCATGTGCCTCAAGGGCCAGGACGAGCAGCGGGAGGGCCTGCTGAACTCACTCTACTCACAGCTCAACCAGTGCCTGCACCTTACCAAGGATGTGAGTGCTGCACAGTTAGGACAAGTGTAGATGGGAGCACAGTGCCTCTTCCTCTTCTGCACATCGTTGAAGTGAGGTAGCAGTGGCAGCAGCCGAGCCTGCTTGGAATTCTGCACTTCTTGTGATTGGTTGGCTTGCTGTATGTAGGGTAGCTAGCTGGGCATTGCTTTTCCTCTCTCTTCTCTCTCTCTCTCTGATTGGCAGGCTGTCATCTGCAGGGTTTGCCTGCTCCTCCTGATAGGCAGCCATGGGCCTAGAACGTGTGGACATTTAAAGTGATGCACAGGACCTGATTGATTTGTGCTGGGATGCAGCTATTTGGCTCATGTTCTGGCAGAAGCCACCTGATGGCATAGTCATTGCACCTTTCTTGAAGTAACCAATGTTTTTGTTGTCTGAAGCATCACTGTCTGAACGTAGTAATCCCTTAGGTGCTATCTAGCGGTGCAGTCGGTTGGCTGTTGCGATTTCGATGCGATTTCGACATGCTGACCTCGTGTGCCGGCCACGCTATCATAGGCAGGACGATCGTGCTTTGCAAAATGTAGGGGCTGCAAAAGCAGTACTTGATTGCTTTTATAACGAAGGTAATTGTAGCTGCCTGAAGCATCAGCAGCGTGTCAAGCGTTGCTACAGAGACTAGGTAAGGTATGGAGAGCCTGCAGCTTCTCCCGCTGCATGGCTGAAGCGGGCCTCTCCAGCCGTGCTCTGCAGTTTGGTCATGGACTCTCGGGCCAGCATTCCCAGAGACTTGTCGTTCATGCTTTCAAGAAATGTGTGATATCAAATGTGCTTGATTGTACCAAGGACAAGTTTCTATGGAAGGATATCTCTGACAAGGGAGTCTCAGAAGGCAGTACACCTGACAACAATGGCAGTTGGCCTGCGATGAGTCTCGAGAAAACATGCTGCGCACCAGGCACACAAAGGGGTAGGAGGCAGGTTATCTCGCATCGCGGCGCCGGGTTTACGTCGTCCGTTCGCTGTAACTGATCAGCAGGGCTTATTGACGTTCGCTATATGTGTGATTTTGTGCCATTGAAACAGTGTATATTTTGACGGTCGCACAGGTCTCGTTCATTATAAGCGAAAGTTCGTCTTAAGTGGGGCCGTTTAATGTGGGCTCGACTGCATAATATTGTGTGTGTTCAGTCACTTTTCCAACCTGTCTGATGTGTTGTTGCCATGTGTTTTACGTTGACGGGTTGGTCTGGCATTCATCTGCAGGAGAAAACCGTGGCAGAGGACCTGAAGGGTCGTCAGCTCTTGCAAGAGGCACTGCTACTGAGGCTAAGCCTTGTGGGTGGCATGTTTGACATGATCCAGCGCAACACGGGCCTCACTACTGACTGGGCCCTACTGCTCGTGCAGCTCATCACCTATGGGGTTGTTGACCTGCACTCAAACTTGTACGTAGTGTGCCTGTTCATTGTGTTTTCTGTTTGGCTTGTTTCTGTTGCGAAACAATGAGGACACTGCCTTTCGGAGGGCACTTTCTTCACAGTGGCAGTGCGCATGTGCTTGTCTAGCGTCTATGTTGTGAAACTTATTAGTGGCATGAGGAAAAGGGGCTGTTTTGTCCTGGGCATAGTCACGAGTGTTGGTTAATCGATGGTGATATGCTTTGTATGTGAATTACCTGTTTTTCATCCAGTGTACCTATAGGGATTCCCCAAGATAGAGCAGATTTCAGTTAAGGAGTAATTGTTTGTTAGCATCCACCTAATGCGTTGAAGCCATATGGCTGCACTCGTGTGGAAGTTAGTAATTGCTTCCTTGGTTTATTTGTCCTGCATGTCGCTAAAGCTCCCAGCATGACTTTGAATGGACCTTGCCGCCTTCTGTATTACACTCTAGCTGGTAGTAGTGGGAAATAGAAAATGGAAGTTGAAAATTTTGCATCTAGTACCGTATATACCCACGTAATGAACCCACTTTTTTTCCAGAAAAGTTGACATCAGTTTGGGGGGATGGTTCATTACGCGGGAAAAAAAAGTTTCAACAGATTTTTTTGGAAGGGTCGAGATTTCATATCATACCTCCGTCCATCCTTCCGTCACGAACAAACACCCGTGGTAAGGCGTGTTCGTGCTGCTGGAGTTTATCATCGTTCACTTTGACGCAATCCGCACCTGCTAAGCGCGGCGAGATAACGCGATCATGCTGAACACCGGCCCTGAAGGTCAGGTGCGCGTTTTTTACGCGAGGTGAAAGAAACACAAATTACGGTGACAAGTGTGTAATGCGAATGTTTAAGCCTTAGCTTACGGCACACGCCGCTCTGCCAAGTTTGCAAAGTGCGCCACGCTCCCCTGTCTCCCCCCTACCCCTCTGGCTGGAGCTCTCCTCAAAAGTTAAACAAAAGTAGTGATGTTATAAGTGGCCGGCAGCATCTTGGCGCGCTGCCAAGATCTGCGCTGCGGACAGCGAAAACTGAGGAACCCACTACAAAAAACTAAAGGCTGAAAAAAAAAAAATTCTGGCCAACAAAAGCGGGGGGCGGGTTTATTATGCGAGTGGGTTCATTATGCGAGTATATGCAGTATATTTTGCCGGGTATTATGTTGATTTTTACACTGAAAACATGCCACCGAATTTCTCGCCTCAGGCATGCTGCCACGGTAAAAGCTCATTTGTGTGAACTTCAAGGGAAAAAAATGTTTGTATTATATGAAAGTTTGAATTATTGAATGACCTAGAAAAATTGTCAAGAACTGCTTGCATCACGATAAATTCATATGGTGAAAGGCTAGGCAATGGTTGTTCGATTTTGAGATGGGAATAGCACGGCAGTGACTGTTTTTCACATTTTGATCAGTCCTATGTTGTGTGCATGCTGTCATGACCATCGAAGCAGAGCTGCTCCAAAATTGTAAGGACCTCCCGCATCTTTCAGAGTGCAATGCTGTGGAGCTCCACTGCTATCGCTTGACATCCATCATGAGCGGCACCGTTGTGCATGAGTAGGCTTCACTGCACAAACAATAGCACGTGATGAGCGTGCAATTTCGGCGCACTGGAAGAATGGAACCACTTGGATGGAAGCAAAGGGAGCCCAGTGGTGCCTAAGCAGAGAGAAGAAAGGGGGGGGGGGGGGGGGGTATGACGGTCTCTTGCCACACTGGTCATACCTGAACACGACCTCCCTTCCGGAGCCCATTTGAATTAACCACTGCGAGATTCATAGTGTCTGATGACGCCATAGAATTACACATGCCTTGGCTGGGACTGAGCTGGCAAGTGAATTATCTAGATTTCCAAATTAATTGGGGTCGAATTAATGAGCTTTTAATGTAGATCTTAGTCCTGGATCTGAATCTGAATGAATAGCAGTCACATGGTTCTCACTGTGGCGTGTTTGCTTTAACATCTAGGCTTTGTCTAATCAAGTGCACTCATTGGCGGCATGCCAAACAGTGCAGCCGTTTAAACATTCCGTATTTACACGATTGTCATTCGATCTGTTTTTCAAAATTTGAATATCCGAGGGGGGGGGGGGGGGGGGGGTCGACTTAAAATCGAAACCAAAGCATCGCACCATAAATAAAGGCAAGACAAACGTGATATCAGGCATGCTACAGCGTGGTTGCATTTTGCTGCGCGCTCCGTCGCATCCGTCTTGGTGCTTACCTTGAGCAGCTGCTATTTCAACAAGCAAAACCAGCATCCCAAACCCACGCGAGGCGGCCGATGGTGGCCGTCGATAAGCAGCAAACCTGCATCAGCCCATTCCCCACACGTGGCCGCAGATCGCGGTTGCTGATAAGTAGCGGTGGCCCGATAACGCATTCACGTTGAAGTTTTTTTTGTTGTTGTTTACTTTCAACTGCGTTCTCGGTGCTCAAGGGAGCGTCCATAGTTGATGGAAGGGCCGCTGTTCCAATCGCGGCGGCACCCCCACTCGGAACCGCAGTCATGCCGGGGAGTGTCGGTAGCTGACGGAAGAGCCGACGCCGTTCACAAGTAGTTTCTCTGTGGCTGTGACGCATTTTACTGCTGCTGGCCGCGTTTCACAAGCTTTTAATGTAGTGCTTCGTCATTTGTGCTCAGAGTCCGGTAAGCGACCCGCTCTCGTTCACGGCTACATTAAACATGGCTGTCATTCTTTACGCCGAAGAAACGAACAGCTGTGCGCCGGGCCGCAAGTTCGACATTCGCAATGGGTGATATAGGTGTGGCAGCTGCAGCAAGGCAAAATTCTCAGCTGTTCCATGCGATGTCGTGATGTGGCTTTTTGCGAAGTGTGGGATTTCACTGCACGACGATGTTAGGGCAACGAGCTGTGGGACCGCAGCAGCGATCACGACGGCAGCGCTAGTGAGGACGATGGCGCAAGTGTGGACGATTAGTCCAGAGACTAATACATTATCATTTTAGACTGTGCCCGCGGGCGCGCCTGCGCGTGGCAGCCGGTAGCAGCTGGTGATAACCGGAGGCTGCAAAATAGTACTATCACATTCTATTATTACAGGCCAAGTGTAAATGACCTCACAAGTTTTTTTTTTCAGGAATGTGATGTTGGGGAGGTTGAATTACATTCAAGTCGACTTACAATGGTGTAAATATGGTACGCGCCTGCATCCAGAGAGGTGTGATCACACGAAGGTGTCGGAGCTTGCATAAGACCATCTAGCAGTTGATGTTGAATGGGCTTTTTTGGCTGAAGTTGATTCTTCGGATGCCCAAGCTATCTTTGTAGAGTCTGAATGTAGAGTCTGAATAATGGGTTGCTGATTGTATTTGATAGTTGATATCTTTCATTTCTGTAATTAGCAGCACAATTTCCTGCATTCTTTAAATTTAAATGCTTCAAAAATATTTGAGGTTTTCAAATATTGCTATTCGCTTCGAGGCTAGAATTAAATTCTGAATTATTCGCCTCACTGTTCGAAACATTTTATTAGGTATGTGCACAAACCTTAATGTTTCTCTTCTGATGCATTTTTTTTGTTGTTTCATGAAAAAAATTATGAATGCTAATTCAAATGTATTGCACATAAAATGGCTTACAGCTAGTTCAGGAATATTCTTAGTCTGAATGTCGCATTGCTATTATTATTGTTTTTGTTTTTGCCAGGAGGGGAGACTGTTTTATCTGTCAGACCTGTGTAGCCTTGTTGTTCATAATTAGCAGTAACCTTGTGTCTAAGAACAGTTAATACTTATTCATTCAGATGGTGAGCTTCTGTAACAGAAGTCCGGTGCAACGTCATAGGCATGCTCTGTGGCAGTTTTGAAGTAGCCGTTTCTTTTCCTTCCTCCTTTTTTATTTATACAGCGTATGTGTGAGTGAAGTTTTATTTTATTTTGTACCTTTCTGCAGTGAACTCTTCACAACCGTCCTTGACATGCTAGCTGCTCTCATCCACACAACCCAGAATGCTGATAGCACGTCTGGAGAGGAGACGCGTAAACAGTATCTCAACCTAGTCAAGAAGATCAAGGTACTGTCAGAGTTTTACTTATTTATTGTTTTTTTTTATCAAGCACCTTTATAGTGCCCATTCATTTGTTAAACTACTGCAATATTACTTTAGTTGTGATACCTTGTTGCTGACAGGCACAAATTCGTATGTGCTGCTTGCCGCTGTAAGGGTTCGTCAAACACTGAAAAAGTGGTATCTAGGCTTTGTCTTTGTTACTTTTGTATGTTTTCGATACTATGCACATACCAGCGGTCAGGGCTTGTTTCATAGCATAGATTTGTGGGTTTAGTGGTGCATGACTAACAAAAACTTGGCACAACCAGTCAGGATGGAAATAGAAGTGCACAGGACAACCACTTCTGTCCTAGTTCATGTCCTCCATGGTCTGTTGCATACTTCATCCTTTCTAATTGCACATAGAGCATTCAAGCTTAGATATGCAGCTGACTCTCATCTATCTGAGCTCACTTAATTTTAATTTCCTGTTTATTCGAACTGATGCTTTGGTCTCATCAACATCTGGTATTGAAGCATTAAAACATAAGGCTGTGCTTAATTTGAAAATGTTTTCAGTCAACTTCGAATTTGAATTGCTGTGAGTCAGTTGCATTATTGAATAAACTTGGCTCGCTGCTGTAGAATATTGCACAGCATGCTTAGACTTTGTGTGTTTGTATTTCTCGGTCCGTGCACCCAAGTGTATCACCCATGTTTAAAGGAGCTAACTATTGAATATCTGATGCAGTCTGAGCTGATACGGGGCCAACATGGACAGCCATTTGCTGCATTAAATAGTCTCACTCACAAAAATGAAACGTGACTTATTTGCTCTTATTGGAAACCTAATCTGTGATGTGACCATTCAGTAGTAGATCACATGATGGCTACTTTTAGCCTTTATATCTTATTTGCTGACACTTTTTCAAGAAGAATAGCAGCATGAGACTCTTCCCTTTCTGAAGTTATTGTAATCATTCCAGTTGTGACCATATGAATAAGGACAGCATTGGCATTTCTTGTATTGCAGAAAGAACTCTGTGACCTGGACACGGACGCCATCAAAATGGTGCACCAGCTATTGCCGTTGGTGAAGCAGCAGTGTGAGGTGATAGCCTGTGAACCAATGGGGAGCCTTATTGACACCAAGGGTAACAAGATCGCTGGCTTCGACTCTATAGACAAGAAGCAGGTTGGTAATATTCATCTGTGCCTTACTTACTGGACATGGACTTATGAGGCAGCTGTTGATTTCTGAATGACAGAACTGTGGGAAGCCATTGGAGACCAAGGATGGGGAGCAAAACGGCGCCATCACTGGCACTGATAATAATCTCATGAACTGAAACGGTAGCTTACTTTGCAGGTTGCATTTTTTGTAATTTTGAAAATAGGAGTGTTCAAAACATGACAAATTGCGCTCACACCTTCCGAGATTGGCCTGTTAAATGTTGATGTTGCAATGTCAAAAACTTGAGTGGACACTTAAGCTCCACCTTAAAGGTATGAATGATAGCGTTAATGGGTCCCTTTAGTTGCCTGGGGTCCTCTTTGCTTATCAGTTTGCAGACATGGTCATTCTCTACTTTATGTTCATAGATTGTGGGGAGCCTTCATACCACTCCTGGCGCCGTGGTGCAGCGGTTAAGCAATGCTCCATTGCCCTGGAAGGTGG
Source organism: Amblyomma americanum (assembly GCA_030143305.2). Classification (NCBI taxonomy): domain Eukaryota; kingdom Metazoa; phylum Arthropoda; class Arachnida; order Ixodida; family Ixodidae; genus Amblyomma; species Amblyomma americanum. The sequence continues at coordinate 26,032 of JARKHS020010626.1, forward strand.
TGCTTGTGAGACCCCTCTTCCTGAGCAGCCTCGAGACCTGTCACTAATTTAACTGCCACCTGCCACGATGGGCAGTTTGCTTACAGGGTTGGGAGGTTGTCACCTGCCCATTCTAGTGTAAAACAGCATTTCATTAGTACACAGCCTGCTATTGCACCCTTAGCACAAATACTAACTGCAGTTTTTGGTACCTTTTGGGTAGCTTTACTGAGAACGAATGGGGTTAGTTGTAGTTTTTCAAGCTCAGTGACAAAGCAAAAATAATCGGTCATTCATTGAGTTCCTTTCATAATGGTTCGATTGCACAGGGCATGACTGTGGTCTGCCATGCTACCTGACACAACCTTGCGTGGGGTTTCTAAGAAAGCACAGTTCGGGCCCCTCTCTTAGGGCCAAGACTGTTCCGCTAGCTCCAACCATACCTGTGGCTGTGGAGAAGAACACGCCGAGGAATAGCCCGCAGGCAAATTGTTTATTCCCAAACATCCGTTGGTTTTCCTTGGTCGCGCGCAGTCAGCAGGCAGGCAGAGAGGCACGAGAAGTTGCTGATGTCACCTGGGCAGCTGTAGGCAGCTCTCTGCGTGACTCTGTCCTCCACTCGCTCCGGCACCTCTCTCCAGACTCCCTCCCTCACGGTGCGCATGGTCCACACCACCTGCGCTGCCACTGAAGATGAGAGGGAGAAAGGAGGGCTGCCCATGAGACGATGCGGGCGCCTCTTATCCACTGCCACTCTGAGGAAAGCCGGGAGGGGAGAGGGTCATGGTACGCCTTGAGAGTGAGCTCCAGAGGTTATTTGCAGCCTAGGGTGGGCGAGGGGTAAAGTGTATTCCCACACTGGCAAAAGGATTGCCGAGGCAGGCAGTGTGTTGTGAGTGCTTTCCAGTAGGTCAAGGGTGCATTAACATGCTAAGTTAAGCTAATTGGCACATGCTTGTACAGTCGAGCCCACTTATAACGAACATGAGCACCACGCGGCGTCCGTTCGTTATATCCCGAAGTTCATAGTAAGTGGACCACAGCTTTAAAGACAGTTGCTTGTCAAAACACTGAATTGTTTCTTTGCGGAAAAGTTTGTGATGGACATCTGTTTTTGCAGCGCAGATCCGATGAGGGAGGTTCCCAGTTTATTTAAAGCAGAAGCGTGCTCTTCGCCAAGGCCCTTGGCAGAGACAAGTTGTCTGAGGCTCTCTATGTAGCTCATTGCTAGAGGCCCGCTTATGGGTGCTGGCTCCGAAGTTTCATCCTCATCCAATTCCTCCGCGTCACTCTCGTCCCACACTTCAGAAACGATGCCCTCGTCCGTGCACGGTTCCGCGGTGTCAGCGTCGTCATCGACAGAAACAAAATCATTCCACCCAATGCCATGACCCCCCATATCAGAGTCGACGACGAGCTGCTACAAATCGCCTCCGGGCTGGTCATCTTCCGAAGCATCAGGCTCAGCATCAGACACTCAACGAAGCCGGCCTTGCGGAAGCAGTTCCGCACGCCAGTGGCCGTCACCTCCATCCAGGCCGCTTTCATCACCTCTGCCGCTGATTACAATGGCAAATGGGCACGGTGTTCCCGCCTGCCATCCCGAATTTCAACCAGCGCCCGAGATTTGAACGAAGCCAACAAATTGACCGCACCGCAACATGATAAACAACAAGATTGACAAAAGCGCGCAACGGGGTAGACATGCAACATACACAGGCGGCAATCAAGCCAATGAAGCTAAAGATACAGACGCACAGTGCCAGTGGAGAGACCAGTGAGGGGTGTCCGTGAGCGTCAGTGCAGCCACCTCTTGGCTCCCATGGAAAGCCTGCTTCATGGAGTGTGGCCTCCGGGATTGGCGCTGGCGGCAGCGCGGTTGATTGCAGAGGCCACGCGCGGATTTGCAAGAGAGTGAGGAGAGGGGTATTTCGAGGCCTGTATTGGGAATAGTTGGGAATAAGAATAAATGGAGAATACCTAAATAATCTGAGATTTGCTGATGACATTGCCTTGCTGAGTCACTCAGGAAGTGAACTGCAAATCATGATCAACGAGTTAGACAGGCAGAGCAGATCGATGGGTCTAAAAATTAACATGCAGAAAACCAAGGTAATGTTCAACAGCCTAGCAAGGAAACAACAGTTCACAATTGGCAGCGAGAGCCTAGAAATTGTGCCGGAATACGTCTACTTAGGGCAGGTAGTGACAGCTGATCCGGATCATGAGAGGGAGATAACTAGAAGGATAAGAATGGGGTGGAGCGCATATGGCAAATTCTCGCAGATCATGAGTGACAGTTTTCCAATTTCCCTCAAGAGGAAAGTGTACAACAGCATAATCTTACCGGTACTCACCTACGGGGCAGAAACGTGGAGGCTAACGAAAAGAGTTCAGCTTAAGTTAAGGACAACGCAGCGAGCCATGGAAAGAAAAATGATAGGTGTAACGTTAAGAGATCGGAAGCGGGCAGAGTGGGTGAGGGAACAAACACGGGTTAATGACATCCTAGTCGAAATCAAGAGAAAGAAATGGGCTTGGGCAGGGCATGTAATGCGAAGGCAAGATAACCGCTGGTCTTTAAGGGTAACGGAGTGGGTTCCAAGAGAAAGTAAGCGTAGCAGGGGGCGGCAGAAGGTTAGATGGGCGGATGAGATTAAGAAGTTTGCAGGCAAAGGGTGGATGCAGCTGGCAAAGGATAGGGTTAATTGGAGAGACATGGGAGAGGCCTTTGCCCTGCAGTGGGTGTAGTAGGGCTGATGATGATGATGATGAGGAGAGGGGAGCGGAGTTGCGAGGAGGGGCGGGGAAGGCGCGTCAGTGTGGAAAGGGTAGCTCGCTTCAGAGTGGTACGAAACGGGGTGGGCAGTTTGCCTGGGATGAGGCTCAAGGAAACATGCTGCGCTCCGGGTGCACAAAGGGGTCGTAGTCAGGTTATCTCGCATCGCGGCGCGGGATTTACGCTGTTCATTCACTGTAACCGATCAGCAGGGCTTAAGGACGTTCGTTATACGTGTGATCTTGTGCCATTGAAACAATGTATATTTTGACAGTCGCGTAGGTCTCGTTCGTTATAAGCGAAAGTTCGTCTTAAATGGGGCCGTTATATGTGGGCTCGAGTGTATTAACAGTGCAAAAAGTGGGAGGGGACACTTAAGCTCCGCATTAAGGGTGGAGTGCGACAGCGTTAATGGGTTAATGAGGAAGTGATCATGCTCTACTTTAAATTCATAGATCCCTGGGAGTCTTCATACCACTCCCGGTCCAGTGGTGCAGTGGTTAAGCGATGCACCACTGCCCTGCAATGGCAGGTGCTGCCACTGGGTTACTCATCCTGAGCAACCTCTCGTGAGTCGTCACCAATCATTATGTTAACTTCCACCTGCCATGGTGGGCATTTGCTCAAAATCAGGTGGGAAGATTGCGATGATGTCACAAAGTCACTGACCGAGGTAGCCCACCTGCCACCTAGGTGGTCCACCCACCAAAGTTGCTGCTGTGGAGACTTTTCATAGATTTTTCGCTCTTGGACAACGACGAGGACGCTGGCTTTTCTGCGACATGGGCTCCTAAAGTGTTGCATTAAAAGGTGGGGGACGTGCAAAAAAGGGGGGACCTTCAACAGGGCAAAGTTCTTCCTTGTTTGCCCCCTTCCCTGGCACTACTTTTTCTGTTGTGGATAAAGGGAAACTCACACGACTTCATGTGACCCATTGTGTATATCCAGGGTCTGCAAGTATCTGAGAAACAATGTGTGAGCCCCTGGGACCTGCTGGAAGGCCAGCGCAACCCAGCCCCGCTTCTATGGACCTGGTTTGGGGCAGTGCGCATGGAACGCAAGCCTCGCTCTGAGGAGGTGCCCCGCGGCAGTCTACTGTGGCACACACACTCGGCCCTGGCCAAGGCACCTTCCTACTTCCTTGAACCTCCGCCCCTACCTCCCGAGGAGCTGTTGGAGCCCCCTGCACCCCTACCAGCTGCTCCACCTGCTGCGGGGGTTGGCGGGCCCCATCTGGGCCCGCCCCCACATTTGGCACCGCCCCCACACTTGGCTCCGCCTCACCACCTTGTGCCCCACCTGGCTCCACCTCACATGGGCCAGCCCCCCGACAAGCATCTGCAGGTGGGTGGTTGCTGGGGTCATGGAAGCAGAAATTCTGCTTACTTCCACAGGTGGCTAGAGGCCACTTAGTGCTTCAGAGCATACTCCTCATGGGAGCACAGCTGTGGGAAGGTTTGTCAACTTGTGTTTCGAAGTTATGAGGGGAAGCCTCTTCCTTTGCATGTGGGCTCAAGACATAGGGCGACACTGGCAGTTCGCTTATTTCAGTGTTCTCTTTCTGCTGCCTCTTGTACTTACTTTCTCACATAATTTGCAGGTGCACACATTAGTTTTCGGTACACCAATATTACAGAATACCTGAATTTTTTCGCTGCCTAGAGGGCACAGCTGGGCATTGAAAGGGGCATTGGGCAGGCCGCGGAGGGAAGGGTAAAACACACCCTTCAGTTCGTGCCTGCATGCTTGAACTGCCCAGCAGTTCAGCTCTGTTGTAATTTTTGTGTTCCAAAAACTCCTGTGGGCGCCTGTACTTTACCCTATATGGTGTAAATGCAAATTTTAGGGTAAAAGAAATTCAGCACAATCTGAAAAAAAAAGGGGGGGGGGGGGGCAGCACACAGTGGGAATTACATTAGCCTTTCTGGCCAGTTTTCATGTGTATTTCACATGGAGGAAGCTGCTGAGCACGATAATTTGGTTATTCATGTGTGCAAGGTTTTCCCCTCAGAAAACAGTACTTGAAAACAGCACCCGCGCTTTGTCGCAAGGCAGCCAGCCTGATTGTCATCACCACCAAGCAATGGCGGTCTTCATGTGCGTTTGAATGAGTGGATCAATTGGTTCCAGCGAAACTTCAGTGAAACAAAGCAGCGTGGACCTACAGAAGTACACAGATGGGCGGCGATATGCTTGTTTTATTGCAAGATAGATTTTTAAACCCAGCTTCGCATAGCAAAAATTTCGTTGAAGCGGAAACGCGCCCCAAAAATCATTCGTTGTGATGAGAAATTTGTTCCATTACTTTCTATGGTGAGCTGACGGGGAATTGGAAATATTTTATTGAAGCGAAATATTCGTTGAAGCAACATTCGTTGTATCGGGTTTCGACTGTATCGATGAAGTTATAGCTGACACTACAAACTGGGATCAGGGTTGCTTTAGTGCTAGTGACATTTTCTGTAACTATTTGTGCTAAAGCCTTGGCAGCTGTTGCGTAGAGTCACCTTTGTTTAGGTGCATCTTGTCAATATGCATCTCGGAGAAACTGTTTAGTATGTCTTTGTCTAGTGGAGAATTGATTGGCCTGACGAGGCTGGTATACTCGTGAGAACTTAGGAGACAGTGATGTTGCAAAAGATATTAAGAGCCAAAAATATGCAGAAGGGCATATGCATCATCTAATCTTTTACGTGTTCAAACGATTCTGCCCTGAATCAGTCATTTTAGGGTCATTTCATACAGAAAAGTACCAGACACTCTTCTCAGATGGATAGATTTCAGCCTTAGTATTTTGTGTGAAATAAATTTTTCCTCCTCCTAGTGTCCATCTAAAGAGTACAGAGAGATTGCTGAAATTTGCTTTGGGCTTAAGATTATGTTTAAAATAAATATTTTGCACATTTTGGCTATGAACCAAGTATTTTATTCTGAGCAAAACGAAGCTTTAGTTATCAGTGTGCAGGCTGTAAAGTTTTTCTTTACATATCCGCCATGTTTATGCTGGGATGGAAATGCAAAAATTGTTGCGCTTCTTAGGCAGTTTCATTGAAATTCCATCATTAATGGGCCTTCATGCTTATTCCTGCTTATTCAGCTTTTATATTGCACAGTGAGATCGAATTTAACTGCTGCTGCGGTTGTGTCTCGGTTGCAGCTGCAGTTGCTGCTGTTTAACAGTTTCATTTAGTAGTGTGCATGAGGGTGACTCAGTTTTAAACTAGCAAGATTACTTCTGAATGGGCTGGGAACATTGTTTTCATTGCTGTCGTGTATTTTTTTTTCCCCCCACCAGATGCAGCTTTTGGAGGATCCCAAGCGAGCTCTGCATGAGATGCACAGTGCACCCTCACCGCGCGGAGGTGCCAAGAAACCCAAGGCCCAGAGGCGGCCTCGCAAGGCCAAGGGCCTTGCAGGGCAGGTCAGTGATCATCACAGTGCTGTTCGTGTCTGTGGTTGCACTGCCTCTTTTCATAGGCTCACGCTGGCTCATTCAGTGGTCGGCAGCCTGTTTCGATGTCCATAGCCCTGCTGCTATACACTCTTTTAGTTTCGATCGATCGGTGGAGTTGTCTTGGACTAGTGAGAAAGAAGTTTCTGTCGCTGTGCTGTCCTGTATGTGGTGTCACAGCCTGTCAGCGAACAGAAGGGCCTTGCTGATTTGCTTGAATGACTGAGAGTATCGGGCCTTGTATAACTGCCGCCACTGAAAGCATAGATGGAAGATGCAAGCATATCTAGCTCTTGCGCTTGCATTTTTTTTTCTTTTTTCAGGGAACCTTAACTTATTGACCTTAACCATTGACAGGGGGCCTTAATCCATTGGCTGAGCTTCCTCTGGATGATTCTGTGGGCTGTACTGATAGCCTCAGAATGCTGAAGATTGATGCTGTACTAGTGGAACACACTGTTGAATAGGGGTCTCCCTACCGCATCACATGTGATGTGCTGGCAGCCTTCAGAATATGCAGTGCTGAAGAACAGAATGAAAGTCATGCAAGAAAGAGCCAACATGCTGAAGATTGATGTGCATGCCATTGATTTGCGACATCTACTGCTGAGCAGCTGTGTTTAGTTGCAGCAAATTGCTGTTAAAGACGTCGTGACAGCTTGAAGTGTCCCATGTTTTAAGAAAGATCTCAGATCACTAGCATGACAGGTGCCCCACAGCATGACTTACACTGACTCAGTCTCATTCCATGTGCCTTGTTGCCGAGGGCAGTGCGTTCTTTTAAAGGCCACTGCAGCGGTGGCCTAGTGGTTTGAGCACCCGCCTTGCATGCGGGAGATGCGAGGTTCAGTCTCCAGTGCAGCCGGGTGCCCACCAGTGATACAATGGGTACAAGCTTTCCCCTGCCGGTGCTCTGCTTGGTTATGTCGTTACACAAGGTGGGGTCTATACCCCACCTTGTGCAATGAAAACTACCTTGTGCCAAGGTGCTCTGTGGTCAAAGCTGCCATCACGCCAAAAAAAAAAAAAAAGCACATCATCATCATCATCTCTTTAAAGGCCAACTGAAATGAATTTTTGCGGTAGAGCATAGGTATGACATTAAAACTAATCATGACAAAGTTCTGTGCTAGTTAGAAAACTAGTATCGTAGTTACAAATGTTTAAAAAGCTACGTGGCAAAGAATGCATTCACCTCAGGGTAATTTGCCAGATATGTCAGACCAAAAACAAAAAGAAAACACGTGATACTGGTCACATTAGGCACTAAGGCCTTATGGACGGCATGGTGTTAAGACTGAAGGCTAAAATGCAGCTTTGGAGTCCCCAGTTTTCGTACTGTGGAACTGAGTTTTGGAACTGAGGAAGGCGACATTAAAAGCTAAGGGTTTAAAAAAAAAGTAAGTTTTCGCCGACAAAAGTGGGACGTGGGTTCATTATCCGAGTATATGCGGTATTTATGGCCTCTGCTTGTCCCATCTGTTACTTCCTCTCCTCCCGTTACACAGCTACTTGGACTGCAGCCTTTTTTCTAGAGACTGGCAGAACAGGCAGCTAGCACAGATCATATGTCTAGTGTGCATCTGTGCAGGCTTCAAGCCTTAAGACCATTGACACTAATTTTACTTACATGTTTTTGTCTTTTAAATGATGCGTTAGCCATTAAGGTACATGGTTCACCATGTGGTGTTCGTAGGTTTCTAGATGCATTTTTCAGTATCGGTTTCGGTTTCATCGATTGAACGATGGCTGTGATATGTAGTTGGTATTTAGGTCACGTGAGCCACGAAAACATATGCAGATACTTAGTTTTAATTCACTGCAACAATTAAGCCAGCCTGCTTCAAAAGCTGGAATGACAATAAACGACGTGTCAGCAGTTATATTGCTATATTTTCATGCCTCACGTGACCTAAACACCACCTATACGTCATAGCCATCGTTCGGCTGATGAAAACAAAACTGGAACAGCATCAGGAAGAAATTCAATTATAAATTATGTCGCGGTCTTAGCGAATGCCACAGGATGATCCATGTATACCAATGTCTACTGCATCATTTTAAAGAAGAAAGCATGCAAGCAAAAGTTCAGTGTTTATAAGCTATATGGGTGCCTGCTTAAAATTTGAATTTTATTTCTCAAACCACACCGTGTGTATCGCATGAGGCCTGTTTTTAGCAAGATCTGCGAATTGCTCATTTAAGTTGTTAGCTTGTACTTATCTTGTCCGTGCCACCCTTCTCTCACACAGTTGTTTTGTAATGTCCGATGTGCAGGCCCCGCCGGTCCGGGGCTCCTTGGCCTACCCCCCCGAGCAGCCTATGTACCCCCAGGGTCCCCCACCACCGCAGCAGTGGTATGGCCAACAGCCACCACCCATGCAGCAACCACCATACTACGCCCCCCAGCAGCCGCTGCCTCCAGGTGGGCCCTGCATTTCCAGTTCGCTGCTGCTGCCACCACCAGTACCTCTGGGCATTCGCCCCATATCCACAAAGGCTGATGGGTTGACAGGCATGAAGCTACAAATGAGCTTTTATACTGCATCTACCATTCCAGGTTCACGGAGCATGCTGAGAGCATGTCGCATTGCCTGGTCTTGTGGATAGGGCAGGACAGGATAGAGCATATTGGATGGGACGGAATAAAGCAGGCTGTATGAGATGAGATGGAATTGTTGACTCCTGTTGGGGACAGGAGTGCCCAGGACGAGTGAGCATCTAAAAAAATCATCGCTAGTGGTTATGTTTTTTTTTTTTTATCGCCATGTCCATTCCTGCTAGAGGGGTGGTCGTCCCAGAAGGTCCTCGGAATGGGCTTCAAATCCTTAGCTTGATACTGAAAGCAATGTTCCGGCAACCTGCAGCAGGAAGCTGCTGGTAAAATTCTAAAGGAAATGCAGCTTGCCGTGCCTTATCAGTTTGGCAGCATACGCCAGGAAACAGGCCAGCTTATCAACTCATCGTGTGGGCTGCTGCTTGCACCAAGTAGAGCCGGTGCTTCAGTACAAATACCCCCGTAGCACGTGAAACAGACTCGTCGTTCTCGAAACACCAGATGACACTGGTAATGCAGCGATGCATTAAAGACAGTGGCGGCACGTCCTGGACACTTCTGTCCCTGATATACCTAATTAATGTCATGGAAAATGCCGGAAAGCTTATATGATAGCTTTCTCTATATTCTGTATGTATTTTGAAGTAGTTCTGCTTTGGTATTCCCGACAGTGGGCGTGCACTTCAAAATGACGGAATTGCGAAAAAACCGTCATTGCCGCGCAGTTTTTCAGACGACCACTGCCCATTGTTTCAATTAATTTTGTTGCAGTGCAAAACAGTTTCAGGAAGTTTTTTTGTAGCCATTCAACTTTTTGAACTTTGAATGATTTTGACCTTTTTTTTTCATCCCTTGAGGTTTTTACTCTAATGAGAAACCAGCGCATTATTGATAACTTTTTTCGACCACACTTGAGTAAACAAACTTATCACTTGCCTTTCACCGATATTTTATGTTGTGCTTCATCATTCGTCATTTGTACTCCGGGTCCGGTAAGCGACCGGCGCTCGTTCACGGCTACATTTAAGATGGCTGTCATTCTTTATGCCGAAGAAACGAACTGCGCACCGGGCCGCAAGTTCAACATTCGCAATGAGTGATACAGGTGTGGCAGCTGCAGCGAGGCAAAATTTTCAGCTGTTCCATGCGATGTCGGGATGTGGCTGCTTGCAAAGTGCGGGATTTCGCTGCACGACGATGTTAGAACGACGAGCTGTGGGACTGCAGGAGCGATCACGACGGCAGTGCTAGTGAGGACGATGGCACAAGCGTGGACGAGTAGTCCAGTGACGAATACATTTTCGTTTTGGAATGTGCCCACGGGCACTCCCGCGCGCGTCAGCCGATAACGGCTGGCGATAAGCGAAGGCCGCAGGATAGTGCTAGCGCGTTCTATTATTAAAGGCCAAGCATAAACGACCTCCAAGTTTTATTGTTTTTTTTTTTCAGAAATGTGATGTGGAGGGGTCGACTTACATTCGAGTCGACTTACAATCGTGTAAATACGATATATCATAGGTGGTGCAATGAATGCGCGCAGAACCATGGGAAAGTTTCCTCTTGTGTGATTTAAAACGTGCATCGTGGTTTGAATGTGCAGTGATTCCAGAAGCAAGTGAAATGACAGGCACTTTCCCCGTCACAGTGACGAAGTTGTTATCCCAATCAATTGGTTGATTATTAGTGTGGCAGGGCTCAGCCAAGGTGTTGGCCATTGTGTGGCCGTTGGCAATGTCATTGTGATGTTACTTTATCCGCCTGGTAAAATTTCCTGATTTCCCTCTTTTTCTTACTCTTATGGGTACGTATTTTGTTGTCATGCTTCCACCTTGCCAGATGGGTTTCCATCAAACACTTGACTGTGTTCGTCCGAAATAGCAGCTTAGGTGTGTCATAAAAAGGTTAGAAGATTTTTAGGTGCACTTTTCCAACTGGAAACATTTCATTGGATATAAGTAAAGTTTTAATATCTAGTAGGGGTGTTTAAATATTGAAATTTTTGAATACGAATCGAATGCGAATTTGAAGAATTTTCAAATATTCAGAAAGTCTCAAATATTAATTTCTCGTATCGAATATAAACCAAATATCAAACGTATTCGTATTTATGCGAAATTTCGAATATTCACACACCACTATTATTTGACAACAGTGATTGGTAACTGGAGAGACTAATTTAATCCAGAGTTTGTTTGGATCATGGGGCAAGCTGAAACAGTGATGGCAAGTCATAGTGAATGTGATGTGTTTGTAATCAAAGAAGCTAGTGAAGAGATGCTGTTGTCTAGAGGGAAATGGATGGTTCATCTTTGGAACAGTCATGAGCAAAGTAAAACTGGAATGAATTCTTACTCTTGCAGAGTACATTATAATAAAGTTTTTGTGGTTACATTCCTGCCTGTCATGCTGAAAAGGTGTGCGTCATAGAATCGGCAAGCAAGCTCATGCGAGTAGTTAGTAGAAATGTTCAAGCTAATGAGCTGTTCAAAAAGACCCGCACCATTTGTGGCACAGTAGTTCTTTGTAAAATTGTTTTATGCGTAGTCTTTCACTGCGCAACCATCAGCAGTGTTGATTGCATGCATTCTAAAAGCAAACATGAACGTGAGGCAAACAGAAGCAGAAAAATTCATTTTGTAGAAATTTTCTTTGATGATTAGCAGGAGTGTCGGTTCACCTCCTAATGGTTGACATTTTCTGTTATAACACAACGTCTCTGCTGCAGGATCACGGGGCAGATTCCCACGATGGGCTAGAAGATTCATATGGTGAATAAACACAAGAAAGTGTATTCAAACAAATGCAGCGTCACCTTTAATACAGGATATTAAATGAGTTATGTGTAAGCACTGTGGCATATTTAGCAACCATGCCTTAGAGAATTTTAGTTGAGTGTGTGATGCACTGATTTCTTAAGTGTGCTGCTTTTACTTAACGCTTGAACGAAGAACATAGCATAGAGACAGCAGGCAGAAAAAGCAAGGACAGGACGGGCGCTACACTTGAAACTGAGTGAAATGCTTTTTCTTGCCAGCTATCAGTTGAAGTGAAGACGAAAGGTCTCTGTAGCTATCTCAGCTACTAAAAGCTAGAACATTTAAGGAACTCAATGTCCCATAGATATTTGCATAATAAAACGTAATCCTGTCAATATTTTTGTGCAGCAGAAAATGTGACTGACATTAAAAAGAGCTGCAGTGCTGCAGTGGGATTCTCTAGTTGCGCTTTCACGAGCAGTACTCATGCTCTTGTCATGTGGAAACTCACTAGAGAGCAGCTGTGCGTGCATGTTTTCAATATGGCTTTGTCAAATATTGATGAGAGCCCCGCTTTCCACCCACCAACCCCTCCTGATGTCCTCCTTTTCTGCTTGCCCACCTCCTGGCTGGTCCGTGCGCTTGCTCTTGTTTTCCAACATTGTGCATCTGTTTCTACCTTGCACTTCTTTTATTTGATAACATACCTACAAAATCATTGCCCCACAATTATTTCTACCTTTTCTCAAAAAAAAAAAATCTGTGCAAAAATTCGTGAATTTTTTGTGTTTTACGGTTTTTCTTTACCACATGTTTGTTCTTAACACATTGTTTCAATAATTTAAATTGACTAAATTACAATTTTCTTTTTGTTTGTCCTCTCCTATCTGGCCCCACACATTTTCAACTATTCTCTTCTGTCTTGTTTTGCCTCTTCTCAACTCTTTTATTTACTTTCTTGCAATACCCTATCTCACGTCTACTGGCGCTCTATACGATTTGGGAATTCTGCTTTCCTAACATTTTTATTTTTACAATTACATCAATTCGTTATTTATTTTTGTTTTTCTTGGGTGCGCCTCTCCTGACTCTGGCCCCACTTTGGCTGTGGTGCTTGCATCTTGATGTTTTGGCTGCTGCATGTTTCGTGCTTTGGTTTCCTTATTGTGTCATTGTGTCTTACTCGTGCATGCAACTCCTGTCTCTACTATTGTGCTTCCTCTGCATCTTTTCATCATCCTTTCCCGCCATGTGCTTATTGTGCTATTCTGTTTCACTTGCATTCCTTTTATTCGGCTTGTCCTGCCACGTTGTTTGGGCCCCTGGCTTTTCTACACTTGCATTATGTGGTTTGTTCATACTTTGCTCCCTTCACTGCATCGCGGTGCATGTGTCTGTCTTGGATGCGGCCGACCATGCCACTATCGTGCATAACGCCGTCTTCCCGCACACACCACACCCAATTCTTTTGCACCCTTTTGTGCTCACTGCACACCACTCTTCCTGCTACTCGCATTAATTTCCCTCCTCCAATGTCACGGCCTCCTGTATTTCTGCTCTGTCCCACCCTGCCATCCCGCCCTGCCCCACTCGTCTCGGTGCCCCACTAGGAGGTCCCCGCTTCGAGCGGCAGCTCTCCCAGTCCAAGGCCGCCCTCAGCTCCATGCTACGGGCGCGGCACCCGTCTGCACAGTTTCTTGGTGGCCCACCCCAGGGGGCACCGCAAGGGCCCCAGGGACCACCCCCAACCATGCAGGGCCCCGTAGGTGGGCCCAGTGGCTCAGGCGCACCTCCGTATGCACCCAGCATGGACATGCTGCAGAAGCAGCAGCAGCAGCGCCACCAGATGATGATGCGACAGCAGCAGATGCGCCCACAAGGCATGGCACCCGTGAGTTGCCTACCACTGGCTGCCCCCACTGCTATGCAGTCAAACCTCGATATATCGAACACGGATATATCAATTATTGCGTATATCGAACTCTTTCAATATCACGTGGAAAATCGCATGCATTTTTAATTTTTTATTTCGATTGGGGCTGGATGTAAAATGGATATATCGAACTCCGCCACCCCAGACCACGTGCGCTTTGTTGACAGAAGGCGAGCTTTCCCGCAACACCCTCGAAGGTAGCGGCGGTGCGATGGGCGTTCCCGACTGCTGCGCACGATAGCTGCACACATCGATCGTGCCGAGGGCGCCATTTGAACGTAGCGGCGTCATAGGAAAACGTCAACGACACATTGCATTTGCCGCACTGACTCCTCGCGCCGCTGCTTGTGCTACGCCAGTCGATGTTATCGTGTGTGATTGGTGTGATCGCTGTGATCGCTTTGGTGGTTCTTTATTCTATGGCTTATGCCTGTCGTGGCGTGGTTGGTGTTGTCGGCTGCTGAGCCAAAGAGCATGTGCATTGACGACTTCGTTGGCGGTGACGACAGCACTGGAACAGTGGCGGAGTTGACAGGCGTGGAGATCGCAGCGGAAGTTACTATTGAGCGGCCAAACAAAGACGCTGCCGAGGTTGATTCCGCAAGCGCTGATGTTGCCCTGCTCCCGACTGCAACTGAGGCTGTAGCTGCTTTGGCCCTTGTATGCCGCTACTGCGGCGCAATAGAAGGCACCGGACTATCGCTTGTGGCTCATTTAGACTGTTGAGGAGGCCGTGGTTAAGCACGCAGTTGCCAATATGGAGCAGGCTACGCTGCTACAGTACTTTCAGCCAAAGATATATACTTTGTTTGAAGCTTCATGTGAGTATCTATTGTGCCACGATTGGTTCATTGATTGATTTGTACTAGTTTTTGACACGTTTTCTACGTGATTTTATATATCGAATTCTGGCTATATCGAACTATTTTGTGATTACCGCGCTGTTCAATATATCGAGGTTTGACTGTATTTCTCTTTAGTTCTGTGGCATGATAGGGTGGACGCGGGAGAGAGGCTGGTGCTGACCGTGCCATCGCCACCTGTGTGTATGTGTATGTGTGTGCAGCAACAAGTGGGCCAGCAAGGCATGTTCCACCCTGGCATGCAGCAGAGTGCGCAGGCGCAGACCGCTGGCATGCACCATTTGCCTCCACCAGGTGGGTCACCTGATGTTCTTGTTTATGTTAGAATCTTCTCTTTTGTGTTTCTTGGTGGCTCATATTGATTACAGCCGGGTTATGTTAATTCAAGCTTTCTGGGACCACGGGTTCATAGTTTACTTTTTGAAGATTCATTAGATGTTTGGGAAGACTGAATTACTGTTCAAAAGATCAGAAGCAACACCACTACTATATGACAGAAAAACAGAGGTATTAACTACCGTATTTGCTCGAACGTAACGAGAGTTTTTTTACCGAAAATTTAAGTGAGAAGTCACCCCTCGCATTTTCATTGTATATTCGCGTTAAAATCGAATATTAAGCAGAGGCAAAGCCACACTATTCTGTATTTACTCGTATATTGGTTGATGCCTCATGCAGGCGGCTCCCAACTGTGGGAGATGAAAAAAACAAAAACATAAAGTCAGAGTGCTGCATTGGTCTACCAACGGAAGCTACAAGCCATAAATACCAATCATCATGTATAGGAGCAGCAGCCAAATAGTCAGAAACTCCTCGCTGGGGACGGCACACTTGCGTACCAAATGTGGATTTGATGCATTGTCCTGAAGAAATGCGATAGAATACGCACAACTTAAAGACATCGTAAAGGCCTTCATTTTAGTCTCTGAAAGTTCGGCAGATGCCCTCAGTGTTCGCAGCGCTGCTGATGCCGCGTGCTAATGGCAGCAATCTACTTTGGGTGCACGGAAAGCCTGGCGTCTTTATTGTAAGCGAAAGGACGTTCTCGCTACTTTTCTTGGTATTGCTATCTGACACACTTTTCGGTGACATTGAACTCGTGCAATTTTTCAATGGCTCTGTGCAAAGCGACAACTCGTTTAAGTGTTGCCGAGAATCGTCACCAACTTTCAGAAAGCATAACTCGCCGTTTGGTTGAGCGATTGGAAGTTTCGTTTTTATGACAAGGCGTATAAAGTGCACGATCATCTTTTGTGCAGCTCTC
>JARKHS020010627.1:0-33849 GCA_030143305.2 Amblyomma americanum
GAAAGAGATACCACATGCGCACGTACCAACTGTTTATTGTGCGGAAAGGTGGCCTATTTAAACATTCAGCTCGCATGTGACATCGCATTATCACTCCGAACCCAGCACGTAGAAAAAAGCGGCATCATCAGGATAACGAACAAGAAAATTTAATTCCTGCAGAAAAAAGTAACAAATTCTGATAAAAGCAACTAAAAAAAACTAAAAGGAGGGGGCCATCTCTTAGCAAAAGCAGTGTCACACAATCGTAGCAAAAGCAGAGTCAAATAAATTAAGCAAAAGCAGCCAGACAGTAAAAAACCAATAACAAATAACAATCGTAGCAAAAGCAGAGTCAAACAAATGAATCAAAAGCAGTCAGAAACCGAAAAACAACAAACACTAAAAAGATAAAACAAATAACAAAAATTCTCATAAAAAAAAAACACAACAGACGGCCGCTAGAAAAAAGGGCTGAAAAGTCGCACCGAACAAGATGTCACAAAAAACTATAAAGAAATGAAACTTCATTTCTACGGAGGAATAGTTTCTTGTTAGTATCCTTGTTTGCGCCACCGTTCATTTCATCATGCACCAACCCGCCCCTAAGGCCGTTATTTTGTCACGTGGCTTTTCCGCCGTGCAGTCATTGGTCAGAGGGCAGAGCTATCGCGCTGTGCTGCAAAAATTTCCAACTTGTTGGAACCCCTTCGCTCTGGCCGGCCGAGCCACCGCGACGGGTCGAAACAGGTTTTTACGTCGCGGCGACAGGATTCGCTGGCATTTTCGCTTGCATGTGAAACAGGCCTAAGGGTAGTGAAAAGAAGGGAAGGCTATAACAGAAGAATGAGGTGATACTAAAATCACATAGTGTCCTAACTTTTTACAGGCTGATGCAATGCACGAGAGAAAGTGTGAAGCACATACACACAAGAAAATGACTAAACAAGAACACAACTAATTGAATTATGAAGATAAAGCATCACTGCAAAAGGCACACACTTCTGACCCCTTAACTGTGGGGCATCTTTAAATGTGCATTTCTTATGCTCTTAAACACAGCTCATTTATCCATTTGCAAAACAAAACATGTGGGCTGACCACTTCTACCTATCGAAACTTATATGAACTACAGTTAAATAAACCTAGTTCTGATTATTTGCAATAGGTGGCAGCAATATTGATTATTTTCGACAGAATGCAGCACAGATGCGCAAAAGCAGCACAAGTCGCACACTGTGCCTCACCTTGCTAAAAGATGTACCACACACACAAAAAAAAAACACTTGAGGAACAAAAAAGCATTTCACTTTGGAATGTCATAACGAAATGTCGCACCTTCCAAAAAAATTGGAAGTGGCTTCTATTCGTTACGCATAATGAACTGTCACACTCATTTTCAGGAAAAATATAACCCCAGAGTGTGGTTGACAAGGAAAAGCTGACAGGTTAAAGTTGAGATAACTAAATAAAAGTGAAAATGAATGCCCACAACAATGAGAAGATGTGTAACTGTGGTGAAACAGCAAACTACTCAATAGCCTGCTCAAAGCAGAGGCAGCCCACAAGACCATCAGTGGCAAAAGAAGAGTGTATGCCTAATGAAGCAGTAATAAAACAAACTTTCCACACCAGCTAAGCAACAATGCAAGAACATGCTGATGTTCTCGTAGACCATGGAAACTATGCAGCCTTTGTCGGCAGCATCCACAACAACGCACCAGATGTGTGCCGATTGTTCATCAAGTAACAAAAGACGGTGGCCATCAAAAAGAGAAGCCATTTGTTTCAACGTAAAGCAAGCTGTAAAAGGGAACTCTATAATCAAAGTGGGAAAATGCTAATAACTCACTCCCACTGTTTTGCACCATGACAAAGTGCTACGCATCTAATAAGAATACCTGTGTCAGTCATCATACACTGCTTTTATTTTAAACTTCATTCCATTATGTGAAAGCAGCCTCAGAAAAGCTCCCTACTAGCTCCTATCTCAACTTCCAATGATGGATCTACCATGTTCACCTATCAAAGAACAGAAAATTGCTCAGAGTACCGTTAGAATAGCCATCCCAGCTGTTGAGTACTAGATAGAAATCCATTCAAACAATCACACACACAATATTCTGCTTGGGGATTGCACTCACTCAACTCCACGAAAATGGTCAACTTACATACAAGTCAGTGAAGGAAGTCTGCACTCCAACAACAGCTGCCGTTATACACCTGAGCACTGACACAGCTGGCTCTCCTTTTAAGTCACCAAAGCACCTTTGGCAAAACTGTGCAGTAGTCATGTGCTAATGATCCCCGTCTCCAACCAAAGTAGGAGAATTTTTCCGCTAATAAAAGGAGAAATGCATACTACTGGGAAAGGCTCATTTTCTTTTTGGTACCATTAAATATAACAATATATATAAAAAAACAAGCATTCCTTTTTAATTTCACATTCACTCCACCATTGTAAATATGTACAGGCAATAGACATCCACCAGCTCAAACTTTTTCACTTTCATGTGAAAGCGTCATAAAAGATGTAATTTGTTCCAGAAAAAAAAAAAACATGCATGCTTGATTTTCACATGTTATACACTCTGTGTAAGGGCATTTAGAATATGTCATGTAAGTCTCAGCTACATGTGACACATGACATCTACTATACAGGCATGATTGAGAGCAATCTCTTAACATTTACAATGATTTTCACAGGCCGTCATAAGAACAAGCACTTCGTAAATAGCAATGAGCAAGGAAAGCTCAGAAAAATCAAAAGTAACATGCAGAAGCAGATGCAAGCTCTATGCTATGCATTAGCTCTCACTAACAATGCAGGTTAAGCAGAGTATGAGCCTGTTAGTCCAGGCAAAGTCAAAACTGAAAATAAAAAAAATTATGGTGGTAAATATGCATGCAGAAAACAAAACTAAGGATAATGCACAGGAATTCATTCATTAATTCACGCTCATTAAAGAGGAGCTCAAACAGTGCTTAAATAAGTGAAAAAGCTGCCAACAGCCAAGGTACTATGAAAAATAGCACACTTAGTCCGTTTCACCTGAATTACAGCCACCTACATGTTTCCGATGTCCATAAAGCTTGTGCAAAATCAGCAGAAGCAGTTACAATGAATTCCAGGGTCGCGCATATGTTCGAAAGGAAACGTTCCTTTCGCGAGATGCACTGACCAAGCCAAACATAGTGGAGAGTCGCCCACTCAGAGCAGGCAGTAGAAAGCAGAAAGCAGAGTGCTGTACAGGAGGCACTCAAAGAAAGGAAAAAGGCTTGGACGCAGTACCATTCTGACCCTGTATTGGCCGAGCCAAGCCGAGCACAAGTTACATGACAGTAGACATTTCTAAGCGCTACCTCCCAGCACACCTGCATCGTTAGAAAGCAATGAGGGGTATGAAAAAAAAACAAACTGTGTAGCAAAAAAAAGGGAAAAATATGAACATAACATGAACAACACAACAAGAGTAAATATAGTGGCTATGACTGAAAAATAAATGCAGTGGAAACTGAATCCTATATCTGCAGTCGAAGTGTGAAAACAACTTCAAATTTAAAATCAACCAAATCTAGGTTGCCCAACCCAGTTTGGTTGCAATGATGTTTTGAACTTCCAAAAGTGCAAAGAATTCCTTATCTGAGTGGAGCTCGCAAGCCGGCTACAATGCTGACACTGCACTGGGGCACTGGTGCAGTTTTACCTACTACAGACACACCTCGTTGCAATGACGTATTTCCAGTTCCCCGTCAGTAAACCATATAGGGTAATTCAAATTAATCTCCTACCCAACAAGCATTTTTTCAAAGTGGCGTTCTGCTTCAACAAAGTTTTTGAGATCTGAACTTAGCAAACAAGGCAGCCAATTAGTTTATTTTTGCATATCTAAAGATGCCTACAGGGTTTAATATACCGTTTGGTTTCACTAAAAACTACCACCAAAGCATGTATCGAAGTACAACGTTCTTGCGGGCTAGTTGGTTCATTGCAGAAAAAATGTTACTGCGCAAATTAGACACGACAGGAGAACAGGAACAAATACGACAAGCGAAAATAGCGCAAAAGAGGAGGACAAGGAAAGAAAACAACGGGACCAGCGCTGGTCCTGTTGTTTTCTTTTTTTGTCCTCCTCTTTTGCGCTATTTTCGCTTAAGTATGTATCACCAACTCGCCCGTCTTGCCATTGTGTTGAAACACGACAACACAGGCGCAGACTTCCAACTGTTTATACAAGACCGAAAGGCAAACGCTATATAAGGGACGAACCTTGGCACATAACCATCTTTGTGTCAGACTGGACACGGGCTTTAGAATCTTCAGAGGCTGGCGCTCAACGAAGAAGACGACGAGAAGCGCCAACACTCCGAAGCTCGAGCGCCGAACACTCGGTCGCTCGTGCGTGCTCTGGATTGAACGCGGTCTCTGATCTGTGCCTGGACGGTTCCGCTGGTTGTTCGTGACGCGTAAAGAGGATGGGCAAAGGGTGAAAAATAGTAAAGAGGGTGAAAAATACCCTCTTTACTCAAGTTGATTGTTAGGTTCCTTACTTTTTTTTCATTTTCTTGACATAGAGTGTCTGGGGACATGCTGAAAATACCCTCTTTACTCAGGTTGATTGTCAGGTTCCTTAGTTTTTTTCATTTTCTTGACATGGAGTGCCAGGGAATATGCTGACTCAGTACTCTGCGGTGGTTTATCGGCCCTTCTGCAATGCAACAATTTGATCAATGTGGTCTAAATTTTAATCAGGACCTGTGTGAATGACAAAGATGGTTATGTGCTAAGGTTCATCCCTTATATAGTGTTTGCCTTTCGGTCTCGCATAAACAGTTGGAAGCCTGCGCCTGTGTTGTCGTGTTTGTTCCTGTTCTCCTGTCATGTCTAATTCGCGCAGTACTAACCTTTTTTCTGCAAAGCATGTATGCACCTCAAACGGGATCGCAGATGTTACCCGCAGATTGGCACCCAGTGATTGCATCATGCACCACAATGAAAGCGCATTTGAACTGTTACCGCACATTCTGCTCTGCTCGAACTTGAGTAGCGGTTACAGTTCAAGGAACTCATCAGAGTCTAATCTTCCCTCCCTAATGCACAAAAAGGTAGCAGCCAAGCGAGTGGGAGGCTGCATAAAACCCACGAATAGATAAAATGTCACGCCTTTCTGAAGCGAGGACTGCAAACATCAAACAAAATGCTCCGTAGCCCTGACTCTTTCATAGCTGACGCTACCTAGCATTTCGATTTCTAATGTTTTACAAGTCCCAAAGTGTTGCTAATAACAGACCTTCAGCAACAACGGTCAGCTCAACACCCCAAAGGCCAGTTTGGAAAGAACTCCTGCAGAGCACTTGCCATTAGTACATGCACTGCACTGCCTCATCTTTTTCGAAATCTCCGCTTTTTGCGAGTTCTGTGAATTTTGGTGAATTTTTTTCAGGTTCCGAGAATTTCGTTGTAGTGGAATTCAACTGTACAGCCAGAATAGCCACCATGTTTTTATTTATTACAGTTATGGTCTGCTTATTAAGCAGAAACACATCTGAAAAGCAAAGTTCTCAACTATTTGATACGTCAGTGCCAGATATAGTTCCTGCAGTTCAAGTGATATGGACTATCAAGATTCAACAAACGACTCTGCTTTTAAAGGGTAACTATATATTGAGCCAATCTCACACATCAGCAAGCTGTTTCAGGTGATGAAAATTTAAACAGGTTTGTGCATGCCGAAATGAAGGTTAGAGTAGCATAAAAACTAATGAAAAAAATAAATCCTTTTCAAGGTTCCTAAACCACTACTTATGGAAATTTTTCTGAGTTACAGGCAGTTCAGTGAAGCTATCTGTTGAACGCTGTTATGCAATAATTCTTCAAACGTATGGAGTGGCAGGTATCTGAAGAGCCCTGCCCCTGCTTACTGTTGCTTTCTCATTACGTTTGCCTGCACACATAGCTGTTGCAGGTAGTGAAGCCATTTATCAGAACCTACAAAGACTTTTTTTTGCTTTGTTATTTGTAGCAGCATGAGCGTACACTCCAGCTTTTCAGTACAGACAGAAGGAAATTAATATAAACTTATAAACAATCATGGTACCGACACAGTGAAGAAAACTTTTGGAACCACAGGTAAGCTTGAACATACCTTATTAAACTAGCAGTGAGGCCAAACTCCTATAACGCAAGAATCACACACAGTCTAAGTAGACCGCAGAATTCCAACAAGCTAGGATTCCAATCCTAGCTGGCTTAGCAGCATGCCCTCTCCACTGGCACCATTTGCTGACAGAAAAAGTACTTCCAATCAAAAATCACCCGACTGCAGCCACAGCTAAGGTCGCAGCTGTGGCCGCTGTTGGAATGACCCTAAATATTATCAGGCACAGTGCTGCTGCTGCTGTTGGTGCGCCGCTACAATCGTAGCCAATTATATGACCAGAGCCAGTTGCAATGCATAAGCAGTAGGGTGCAAGCCTCCTCAATAGGGCCCTGGGTGCTGATATGCCGAGTGCTGCTGCGGAGGTCCTTGTGGCTGCTGCTGCTGCTGGGGTGGCACTTGGCCGCTGCTCGAGAGCTGTCGCTGCAGCTGGGCCACCAGAGCTGCTGTCTGCTGGTGCTGCTGCTGTTGCTGCTGGTGCGGAGGTTGGTGTTGCTGCTGTTGCTGCTGCTTGAGGGCCATGAACTGCTGGTGGTGCATGGAGCCAGCCATCAGGCCAGCCGCACCAGCTGGGGCCGCACCAGGCGCACCCCCGCCATAGCCGCCGCCCGGGATCGGGCCCCCTGGCCCCCCCGGGGCAGCCCCGCCCTGGGGGGGGCCTCCCCCGCCACCCCCGAGGTGGCTGGGGGGGCCCCCGGAGCCCACCAGGTTGGGGGCACCACCGGGGTGGCCTCCGCCGGCTCCTCCTTGGCTGAGGGCATACTGTGGCCTGGACAGCACATGGTGGCCAGAGCAGCCGTGATCAGGCACTGCCCATCCAATGCTGTAGACTAGTCACTTCCACAGAAACAGAGGATGCACCGAGCTCTCTAGGCCTTCAAGAGCTCAGGCCACAGGAAAAAAGCAAGAATACGCAGGGATGGAAGTTTTGCATTTGGGTGCAATGAGCTAACGTTACAAACATACTTACGGTGGGGACATACAGCACAAAAGGCCAACAGACCAGAAGAAAAACATAGCAATGGCCAGTTGGATATGGCCATGCTGCCCGTCGCCCTTCTGGTGTGTTTGTCCCCACAATCGATCTACTCCAGTTCTCCATTCTGCTACAGTGCCCCCTTTTCTGGTAGCCAGTGAGACAACTGTCCTAAAATAGGTTTGCATGTTGAGGCATTAATTATTACTACAAGGAATTCAGTCGCTTTTTAGCACAAGCAAAGCTTCCAACCGCGCCCAATGGTCCATTTTGTTGCCCCTCTTGTGGCTTGCATTCAATCACACATGGTGCGCCTATACTGACACCTTTTCCACAAGCAGAAATATCTGGCCCTGTGCTCATGCCGTTAGGGAGTTTGCATTTCAACATACTTCTGATCTGTGTCTTGCTGACTTATGCTGCAATGCCACATGGCACATTGGGATAAATGCACCCCAGAAATGCCTGATGCAATGGATGAAGCTGACACACACTGCAGTATATTCTGAAAGCTCTCTTGCACACTCCTTTCTCTTTGGTCAGCCCCGATGACCAAACCAAATGTCTGTGCTGACAGCCAGGGATGGCAGAACCAGGGGGGGAGGTAGCCCAGAGTTCCCCCCTATCCAACTCCCCCAATTATTCTCATAGGTGGTTTACATCTTTTGATATATTTTGCCCATTTCCCCTTTGGCTTTAAGCATCCCTGCCAAGCAGCCAACTGAAGAACTACAACATAAAGCTAGGTCATTATTAAGCATTTGAGAGAGGTGAAAGTGGCAGCACCAACTTCATTTAATTAAGAACTGGAGTGATGTTAAGTATATGTACAGCTCACTGAAACCTGTTCAGCAGTTACAGTTCCCCAGCAAAAAAAAAGCAATAAGTCGATCCAGACATATCAAATTTTGTTTATATCGAAGCGCCAGGACATCCCATTAAAAATCCTATTCAAAAGTACAGCACCACTGTTCATGTTTATCGAAGTTCTGTTCACTGGAGCATTAGATACATTGAACGGCGTGCCGTCCCCCCACAAGTGGGGCTTCTAACGGCGCCCCCATGCTAACTTTTAGTGCACATGGTAGGGTCGACTGCGTGGCCTTGGGTACCAGCTGGCAGTACTATCATTGCAAAACCATGGTTGCGAGGTGAATGTGGGCTGTGTTTTCGGGGAGCGTTTGATCTCTCATACTCATTTTTCACGTGACGCTGCTGTCATGCGGAGAAGCAGGCATTCAATACACTACCTGTCATGTGGTGAAGCCAACCTAACTGACCAAAGCGTAGCGATAGTCCCAACACCTCACCTGGCTCGCTTCACTACCGAAGGCGTTCTGAAAACCAGCTATCCTTAATTTTAATTACGGATTATTTTGTTTATAGGATATTCCTAACCCATTAGACCTCTTATGACAGGAGGTGGCTTCTTGCATGAAAACTTGCTTCTAGGTTATAGAGAGGGTTATCGATATCTGAACGTGATCTGCTTCGAGTTTGATATACCCAGGATCGATTGTTAATCTAAGATGCAAATCTGAGGGATAAAGGCCAGTATTTTTTTGAGGGGCAATTAGAAGATGGCTACTGAACAATGGGCCAAGCAAATGTGGGATGCTTGTTCACACACACTCATACAAGTCATCTACCATGCAAAAAAAGTTAGTAGCAAAAGACCCTGTGATCAAAAGAGTCTATCTGCAGATCTGTACAAATTAACATGCTACTGCAATGGCTTGTGCAGAAATTTGTTTATTGCTTTTTCATTTTAGTTTTAGTACTATTACTGCAAAATAATGAAAAGTTGGGCTGTATTAAACACCTTTTAACTGTTTTGCTTCTAACCTTTTTCTGTTGTTTAAAATGTCATCCAGCCGATGTGCTGAAAGACTTACTGCACAGGGCATCCAGACTTTCACAAAATGGCCACTGTATGAACACATACACATTTAAATGCAACTGCTCTGACGCATGACACAAAGCACGCAAGAAAGCAAAGCAGACTCACAGCGGATTACCTTGGGACGGCAAATGCTAAGCAGACTCACAGAGGATTGCCTTGGGATGGCAAATTCAGGCAAACCTGGCCTTGCGAGCAAGCATCGAGAGGCAGGCGAACGAAGCTTCATTTTTCATTGCAAAGCAGGAAGTGCAGGGTTTTAAGTAAACAGGCATGCACTGCGCAGCCAACAAGGTAGACACGAGCACACACACGAGCACATAGCATAAACAATGACAGACACCACGAGGACATTTCGCAGACAAAACTCTGACCACAGAGCAACAGAACAGAGACAAGGAGAGATGTTAGACAGAATGAGAGATGCTCAGAAAAACCTAGCATGGGCGAATGACCAACTATAAATATGCACAGGTGTTTCAAAACACGAACTTTTACAAAAAAAACAAAAACCTCCTTGAAAATGTGACAAACCCCAGGTGATAAGAAATATATCAAGGTAAGAGCAGCTTACTCACTGCACGTTTTTAAGAAGCTGAAGTGGTTAGAAAAGATGACGCCAGAAGTGTTGCAACTAGAAATTATTCTGTGAGAACTTATGACAAAAACATAATCACAGCGTTCACAGGATACAGAGCTGGCCACCATTTGACATCATGCTCACTTTTTTTTATGAAACCCTGACAAAATTTATGCCTTATGTTAGCATAACTTAATTTTGCAGGTAGGCCAACTTTGTTAAGTCACCTTAAAAAAATTATTTCTGTTGCACGTTCAATTTAAGACAGCCATTGTATGGACTCAAGCCAACAACAATCTGAAGTCGCCGGCAAGTCGATCGGGCATACTCGCATCCCAGAACAGCCATACTTTTTTGTAACACAGTGCCTGGAATGCCGAGACAACTTTTTCCTCTTTCTTTTTTTCTCTTTTCACCTAACCGTACAAGCTGCAATGTGTTACAAGTCAAGAATGAAAATTAACTTGCAAACACATCAGGTGACCTAGCCAATACGTGCCAATAATTTTTTTTTTTACCACATATAAATTTCCTAAGCCCTCCACACGTCACTGCTGATCTGTTTCCATCCAAATTAAAGGGCCACTGAGGACAGCTCCGTCCAGTTTTTGTCAGTGAAAATCAATTGCTTGGCTCCCTGCGTCTATATCGATGTTAGTCCGGCAGCAAATGATGCATTCATTGCTAAAGAAGTTGTATTTAAAAATACTGAATTTTCTTAATTTTTCGTGAGTGCATCTTATACAATGATGCAACTTATATACAGCGAAAAATGATGCACCACCACATGCTGTCGTTTGCCGTGCCCAGTGACTATGCTAGAAAAGTAAATAGATATGTAAAAGAGGAAAAAAGTCGTTATTTTTAAAATGTTACCTCATGTAGAATCGCATAATCTCACCCCAACTGAACTGAATACGGCTTAGCCTGCCCGGACTTAAGTGCACTAACACAATAAATTTTACCAAGACTGAACAAAATACATGAGCTTAGTTCTTCTATCTTGCATTGTCATTTTTACAGCGAAGTAGGAGACCCTCACACTAGGAAATATTTATTGCTCCTGTATGGCCAAAACAACAGCAATAACCTTCAAATCACGTTTGCTTGCACACAACACCAGTGGTTGGTGAGCTTATAAGAATTCAATAAGCATTGCACCTTCTCTGTCCAAAAACCTGTGCACATAATCTTCTGAAGCTAAAACTGATACGCGCTCTTGGCTTTTACCATTCTACAATGCTGGCTTGCAAGCACTCGTGCCTTGATGTGACGAAGCCATCAATAGTGTTGGAAGCTGCAAAAGTCCGCATTGGAATGTGTGGCACTAAAAAGAAGAAAGCTAAACTAAAAAAACTACATATTACCATATTTACTCTAATGTAATGCATTTTTTAAAACTGAAAGTATAAGTGAAAAATCACCCCTCGCATTATAATAGAATATTATGTGGAGACATTTACTTGCATTTTGGTTCATGTGTCGTGCAGATCAGCCCCCAACTTCGGCAAATGAAAAAAGGAACAAGAAAGTTAAAATGCCACACTGGTCAACCAACTGAAGCTCCGAGCCACAAATATAAACTAAGGTGATCGGCACAGTGGATCACCTATCAGAGCAGTCAGAAACTCGTCACTGGAGACGATGGCACAGACTCCCTCAACAACCGCAGCACCGCCAATGTCGCATGCTAACGGCAGTAATTCGCATCGGTTGCACAGAAAGCTGGCACTGCTCTTGCAAACAAAAAGGTGCTCTTGCTGCTTTCCTTGGTATCGGTATCTCACGCACTTTTCGGCAGAACGTGTATGACGATGACTTGTTTAAATGTTACTGAGACCAACCACTGACGTTCAAGAGGCATGACTCACCACGGCGCGGATGAGTGACTGGGAGAAAATTAGTTTTTGCAACAAGGCCTCTAAAGCACATGCTCGACGTGGTGATGGTGTGGTGGGACCTTCATGCTTATCTTCATACCGGTCTTATCTGATGACCTTTTGTGCAACTCTCTCAAAACAGGAGTGCGTGAAAGCCATTTTCATAGGTACTTCTGTGAATAACCTTCTACCAATCTTTCTGTATACTGCAGCCTCATTCCTCGCGTTACATTTGAGTTCTTTCACTTTTTTTCCTTTATGTGCCTGCAAAGCCAAACCACGAATTACACTCGTGTTTGTGCTAAATTCCGATAAATAAGGTACTTCCGAACAGGCAATCATAACTTGACTTTCAGGAAAATCCTTGTACTGCAACACTATAGAGATGGATGACTTCGCAAAGCTTTCATTGCTAACTTCCGCCCTTTTTGGCAGTTCATTGCAACATAAGCGTTGCCCTAATTTCACCGATCTCAATCACTTACATGGTATGTATGCAGCTGGCAAAATGTGTTGTACAAGTTGCATGCAGGTCAATAAAGCTTGAGAGAACAGACAAGAATGTTGTACGTAATAGAAATTGCATCATGCAGCAAAGCGAAATTAAGGCAGGACACAGGAGCCACTCATGCACCAGCGAAGCAGTCTGCACATAAAGCTCAAGCAGTTCTAAACGATGCAAGACAACAATGTTCAGCATCGCCTTATGCATATTAAAACAGTGCTTGTTGCCCATGTGAAAAAAAAAAAAAAAGTTACCTGTGATGGCTACCATGAACTTGCTTACACCAAACGAAATGCCTTACCTTCAAGAAATCACGACATGATAGGCAAATAGAGGGGTTCTCCTATTTGTATTAATAGGGCAAAAAAATGCTTCGAGTACAGAGACTGAACCTCACAGTGATTTATCATATGCACTGACGAGTAAACCAGAGCAGATGTGAGGGACTGAACAAACCTGCAGTACATTTTGAACCACGCATAATGTTACTGGCACGATGATTTGATATGCTTGTTGTACAACTACAAAGTATACTATGTGAAATGGCTCCACAGTTCAATGTACTAGCAATTCCCTCCACATGACGCTCTACACCAATGTACTGCATTTACTTGGGTAGTTTGTGCCCATGCATAATTTGCGTACTCCAACTTTTTACCCGGATTTCAGAAAAAAAAAAAAAAGCTTGTACTCGCATATTTTACACTCCCTGCTATGCAAGCACGCCAGCATGCACGTGGGTGCACGCAGGGCTGGCTTGGGATGATCGACGCGGCCGCGTGCGGCTGCGAAAGGTGAGTGGTGTCAAAAGTAAAAAAAAGTCGGCAATTCATTTGTAAATTAATTCCGGCAAGAAAAAATCAATTGTGTGCCATTTACCCGGCTCATTCGAGCCGGTGGTCACTTTCACGCATGAAGGGCTGCGAAAGCAAACTTCTGGTAACCTCCGCAGAGTGCGTTGTGCCAGACTCCGAAACTATCGAACCATTGGCTATTCTGTTTGCCACTACTCAGCCGGGCCGCATGTGAGGGTGCCGTTTTATCATTTTATATCTCCATTTGCCTCTGATTGCTGGCTCTGCGACTGCATCTTTCCGCGTTTATTGCTTCGAGCAGTGCACGTGTCGTCATGCCCTCATGTCAGGGGTCCGGGTTAGGAGCGGGCGGGGCGGCATGCGTCGGCTTATATTTGGAGTCAACCTTTTTTTTTTTTGGCCAGCGAGGTGCGCGAGTTGCAGGGTAAATTTATACGCGGCAATATATCGTATACATTCTGGGTTATGACCTTTGTAGAGTTTTTAGGATGTGTTCGCGAAATCTCAACATAATTTGCGCACCCCCTTTTTGAAGCCTTAATTTTAGGAAAAAAGTGCGCAAATTACGAAAGTAAATACGGTACTATATCTTCAAATACGCTGCAAAGAGAGAATGAAAAGGCAATCATCAACACAGGGTTTGGGCTTAAGATAGTAGACTGAGTTGCCTTTCCCTAGCATCTTACTCATATCAGCAGCAAGTTTACATTGTGCTTCTTCTATGAGAGAACAGCAAATTGGGTTTGAGGCAGTCAAAGACTAAATTCGGAGTATAGAGAGGATTGGAAACTGTTGCCGGGAACATTGCTCGACACTAAGGTTGCAGCAACACAGCTAGGAATAGAAGAATGATGTGGGCAATCAAAATAAACTTTTAGCAGGATCTCTTTCTCAGCTGTGGCACCATTGCCCTCAATGACTGCCCAGTTGTCACATGGAGGGCTGTATAAGTAGCTGAACCGTGTTTGACGCAAAGTTATGTTTGTGATTTTTAGAGCAAGCTTCCAACATAATAACCAAAGCTTTGTGGCATTGGCACCAGATGGGAGAAAACCTGTCCGCAGACAGATCATTGACAGGCTTGAGTCTTTGCACACTAGCCATTCAACCATAACTCTATGGAACCTCCTGAAATATGCTGTTTCATTGTCACTATTCAGGCACAGCGTAATGATGTCTGAACAGAGAGACAGAGCCAACTTAATCTTTGCTCTGCATGCTCGCACCAATGGTGGCACTGCTCTTCACTTCCTACTCATCATAGACATGACACCATCACCACTGAGTAATTCCTCTAGGTGCCTGCAATCTCAAATAGTCAACCATCTCGGTCAACATGGCCTGAGGGGGCTTCATTCACCTGTTGGGAAGGTACTGTTGGGGCCCAGGGTTCTGCATGCCAGCTGCCGCCGTACCCATCATGCCCATGTTGCCAGACTGCTGAGGGGGTCCTCCCATGGTGCCCCCTGCCCCCCCAGGATTGTAGCCCTGGCCAAAGCCAGGCGGCGCGGGGCCCATCATGCCGCCACCTGGGCCAGCTGGGGCCCCAGCCGCCGCCCGGCGTTCCATCAGGGCTTGTGGAGGCGGCCCGCCGCCCCCATAGCCCCCGCCATAGCTTTGGCTCATGCCCCCTGGCAGGGGAACGCGAGCCGCCGTAGGAGAAAATCGGGGATCATCCCCCATGACACAGGGTGGGGACGACGGCACCGGGGCAGGCGGGAACAGGGGGGCAGACGAAGAGAGAAGGGAGAGAAGGGGGCACAGAGGTGAGACAATGATGCACATAACCCCTCTCCTCCCAGTGAAAGCAAGGATGAACAAATGTGAACAAGATATGACACATGCCTGAGAGATGTGAACGGGTACGAGCATCCTTCATGACCTTGTACTTGCGTTGGCATAAACGAAACACTCGCGAAAGGAGGGTGCTTTTCATGTGTGTACAGTGCTGCCTACATTCCATTGTGTTTGCACCCAAACTGCCCACAGCAACGTTAGCCACAGAAAACGAAGCAGCACGAAAAAACGGGGACGAAAGAGACACACATACGACAGGACGAATGCTGCACTTCCAACTGATTTTTATTGAGAAGACCAAAGCTTAAATGGAGCGCTACTATCGCCTCGTGGCAATCAACCGCAATGATCCAAAAACGCCATTTTATTATCAAGAAGAGACAAGGAAGCGGTACTGACACACTGACCACCTGCTTTTCTGATGTGTTATGCTTTCCGAAATATGGGTTTACACTTACAATCCCGGCAGTGGATAGCAAGATGACCATTCTTCCCTTCTTTCACCAGATTATAATGCTCCTTAGCTCTCTCATTAAAACAGCGTCCCGTTTGACCAATGTACACCAATGAGAGAGCTAGGGAGCATTATAATCTGGTGAAGGAAGGGAAGAGTGGTCATCTTGCTATCCACTGCCGGGATTGTAAGTGTAAACCCATATTTCGGAAAGCTAAAATTATTGGGCGTGGAAGAGATCGGATGGAAAGAGAGATTATTGAAGCATATCACATCAGAAAAGCAGGTGGTCAGTGTGTCAGCACCGCTTCCTTGTCCCTTCTTGATAATGAAATGGCGTTTTTGAATCATTAGCGGTTGATTGCCATGAGGCGTTAGTAGCGCTGTACTTAAGCTTTGGTATTCTCAATAAAAATCAGTTGGAAGTGCAGCATTCGTCCTGTCGTATGTGTGTCTTTTTCGTCCCCGTTTTTTCGTGCTGCTTCGTTTTCTCAAGATGGATCAAACTGGCCCAAACTTCGGTGCTTTTGCATTAGCCACAGGAAGCAAGGCTGACCAATGGATGATATGGTGTCATGAGCTTCATGATAAGCACAACGGTAGGGATGAGACATAGAAGAGGGGCACTACTTACCGCACCTATTAAAAGGGATCAATTTGATCGATTAAGAAGCAGCCTATAGGATGCAATAACGGCAGTTTTTTTTACATGTAGCACCATCCAGTGCGTTGCTAAGGAACTGTGCTTCAATTTCAAATTTGTTTTTTTTTCATCAGCTCAATAACGGAGCATTTTTAAACTTACCGTGAAACACCTCAACAGCGATCAAGCCAAGCATGGCGCCCAAAGTGACGCCCTCGTCTCACATCAACCCCACTCAGCAATGGCACTGTTCTCCCAATTCCGCAGCATCGACACTTGATTTTGTAGATGCAAGCAACAGAGATGTGTGAAAAGATGAAGCTCATTTGTCTGATTTTAGTTCGGATAGTGATGACTGCTCTGTCGAGTCTGGAAAGTCAACAGATGTCCATCTGTGACTCTCATTTTTGCCAGCGCTGAGATGATTTGCTGCTTTTCGAGCCTCTCCGAAGGTACTCGACAGGTTCTGAATGAATCCTTGCCACTAGCAGCAAAGCGAATTGAGTTTTCTCCAAGATGGCCTAGGGTCGACCTTAGCGTTGCACTGCGGTGTAGATCAAAGAGCTTTGTGCGACCTTTTATTTTATTATTATTTTTTACTGATCTGAACGTTTAGGATGAAGAGTTCTGTTACTCTAAATACTCGTTTCTGACATGGTTGCTGATAAAGCATATAATATAGATATTAGAGATCTTTTTAATCTCCTAGTTTCTGACTGCAATTTTTTTTGTGAATTTTTACGCAAGTCAAACAAATTTCCCCAATCAAAAAATTTTCTTTATAAGCAATACATATCCTGTTCTTTTTATGCATTAAAAGTAGGACCCTATTAGCCACCCTATGACATGTTGCAATATAGCAAAATTTTTAAATTTACGGCTGAATAAATTTCTTACGCATACTAGTGAGGGGTGCGAGTTGAGGGCTGACTAATATGTGGCAGTATACAGTAGAATCTCGGTGATACGAACCTCACGGAGTCGCGAAAAAATTCGTATCCGAAATTTTGAATCATCCAAACGAACAAAATTCGTATGCAGAAGCATGAAAAATGCATTCACACAGATCTGTTTACGGCTGACGAGATTTATTCGCTGCTGTGCGGCCACAGCTCGATACTCACAGTGCGTACCACACGATTAGCGATCGCAACTTTGGCGATGTGCGGGCCGGGCCGCGCACTGCCGCTTACTGTGCTAGGTGCGTACTGCACGATTAGCAATCATGACTTTGGCGATGTGTGGGCCGCGCACCACCGCTCACTGCACGCGGTGCGTACCGCGAGATTAACGATCGCGACGTCGGCAATGTGCGGGCAGCGCTTAGTGCTCGAGGGTGCGGTCGCGGCTCGCATGTTCGTATCATCCGTAGAGGCGAGGGAGAGCACTCGGAACATCCGAAATTCCGCACATCGTACACAATGCACTCTGGCCGGGGAATTTCGCGAATTCGTATCATCACGAGATTCGTATCACTCAGATTCTACTGTACGGTGTTCAATTAGTTGTCTTCACAAAGAAAATGACGTTAATGTGCATTCCCATATGCTTTCCTTGGCCTCTCTCATACGTACCTTAGCGAGCTCCTCACTTCCTTTATTCCTCTTTGCTTTCATGAAGTTTAAAGGTCCCAACCAACATAGGAAGTTCATAAAAACAATCTGGAATAATACAGGCATATCTACCTATGCGGCTGTCATGAAAAGAAGGAGAGAGGCCAGACTTCAAAGACTGATTACTGTCAAGAGCTTGCACGCAGTTTTCTACGCCAAGCACAGAGTCCAAAAACTCGGGAACTGTCTTCTGCTAAAGCTAAAGCACTAGTAAGCGTAGCAACACCTTTTCTAGCTCTCATCCCTTTTGCATACAGCACCTCTTGTGCGCACAGCATTACAGTGTAAGCAACTTTCAGAAAAGCCTTGCTTCCCAAACACAACCAGCCTTGTTTAAAACACCGAAACTCTCAGCTACCAGTGAAATGTAAAGATTATCGGGTCTTTAATGTCAAGTGTGATGACACTGGTTCGTTGTAGTGACCTACGGAACGAAATCATCAACACAGTGCGAACTGACTGAAAATCAGAAAATATGTTTCTGGCACAGTACGGATGACGATGGAATTATGTAAAAACAGCACACCTCCCACACATAGAATACAGAAATAAAAGCTGCATTTTGATGTCTTGTCCTGATTTTATCAGATAAGAAGAGGATGATAGCACAGTGACAACCACACTTCATAACACACTTAAAATCCCTGAAAAGTAGCACTCAGCAAACACCCTAATCGAATGACCTGCATGATGCTTGGCTGCACTGCCTCACGATTCTCACTCTTATCCAAGTGCAAAAAGTTGAACACTCCCCCCTCCCCACCCCCCCCCCCAACACATATACACACAAAAAACAACATAATAACCCTTAAAAAGCATACAAGAGTCAGTTAAAACACCAAGCAGGACTTGAAAAGCCACCAACCAAGGGTGCGAATCCAGCTTAACTTACCATGAACCAACTATAACTATTACAATTAGCCCAACCAACAGCACAATCGGCTGGCCAGAGTATTTGTTAGCTGTGATGGAATGTGCATGAAAAGTGGTATACTGACCACCACTGATGTGCCAAAACAAGATGGCAATTGTGCAGAAAACTACTGTGTACATTTCTTTAGTCAGCAATTACAGTGCGTTTCAGTACACTCACAACCAATTTTTATGCAATTCCATGAAAGAAAAGAACTAGTATGTGGCCAATTTTGAAATAAATCTATGTATGCCTAGAACAACCCCAGCACTACTCAGTAAAATCTCATACCGAACCTGAAAGACTGAAATGATACTCATTAACTCCACTATTTCATTGCTGTCAGAAACATTCCAGGCCAGAATGGCCTATGTAAATGTGCATTCCACTGGCTACATCTTAACATACGAATCTGAATAGTGCACAATAATGTCAATGCTTTGATCTAAAATGTCGATTCAATTTTAGGTGCAGTCATATGATTGTGGCAGATTTGCTCCCGTTGCAACAAATACGTAAGCAACCAAAAAATGATTTTGGAGCACAGAACTAGTGAAAAAGTTTTCAAACAGCAAATTTACTTAACACACAGCACAAACACGCAGTTTTTGTTGCAGGCCATGCACGCAGTGGTGAAAGCAATGTTAAGAAAACGTGAATAAGGCAAGCTACCTTTGACTGCAACTATGTGTCTAACATGTGCAGGCTACGGTGCTGGCCCTTATAAAATTGAGTGCAGCAAGTTTGTTATGACCTTGTTAACCTGAACTTCAGCCTTACTACTATCTGACCACACTTATATAATAGAAAAAACAATGAATCAAGTTGTCCTACTACACACCTGGCATGTGCACTCCTTAATACAAATTGTGCGAATATTTATCAGCAAAGCAAAAAAAAAGGGGGGACTCTTGGTTCATGCTCACCCACAGCTCGAAAATAATCTGAAAAGAACCAAAGGATTACACGGCTCAGCATGCAAGCATGAAGCAAACCACCTTTTTTGTACATCTCACACACTATGACCAGAAATGGATGTCTAACAGACTTTATTGACCCAGAATTAAATTTAAAAAAGGGTTAACTATGCAAGAACAACTTCTGCATAAGAAAGCAAATTTTTAAAAGTCAAAGAATGAACAAAACCCAAAGAAAATTATATTTCATGAGAAAATTGAGTTACAACAGGCTCATTTTTGCAGGGCCAGCTCACAGGTATCAATATAAGCAAGTCCTCAGTTTTTGCTAACAGGACTCCCTTGCTAAAAATACAGAAACTGACCAATTTTTCGGACTCTGATAACTCGGACTTGTGCAACATTTCAGACTTTAATGAGGAACCGTCATGTACTATCAGGCCAGAATGAAATGCGAACAGAGATTATAAACAAATCGCAATATTTTGCCTTTCTACTTTCAGCTATAGCACACGATTAGCGTGGGTCATGTTCATTTGTAATAGAGCTAGTGAAGTATACATTCAAAAACTGGTTGCAAAGGAATGTCCTATTGCGCAGCAGAAAAATGCCACATAAGCGAGTTCACATTTTAATTTGGCCTGACCGTACCTCATAGGAACATGGCACAACCATGATCAACATTTTGGGCCCTGTGGAGTCGGAAGTTCAGATTTTTCAGACCAGAATAGACGCCAGAGCCTCCTTGGAATCCGAAATTTCTATTTTTTAACCATACATAGACACGAGCAGCGAAGGCACCATGTTGGATTCAGTCGGATGGATTGCCTTGGTGATTTCTACCAACTCATTGTTGCCATTTGAATTAATGGCGCATACTTCACAATGAAAACACGAAGTCCTGGCGCGTGTTCGGATTGATAATGGGACAGCGGCCACATCCACTGTGGCTCAGACACCACCACCACAACGATATCCCTGGTCACAGCCGGACTGGAGGCTGCGGTGCACATGCATCGTTCCCTTTGAGTCTGGCCGTGCTGTGGCGTGGATCGTAGAGGCGGGGGTGTAATCGGAGGTGCTCCCTTCTCCCAGTGATTCCGAGGATTCCCTCTATTAGTCATTGTGACCGTTGTTGGAGAAATGGACTCTGCCTTTGCCATGCGTGTCGGGGCGACGAGGGGCGTGCGCATTTTACCATGTTCATGGCATGACCTGTAGCTGCGTCACACATTTTGGTATCGGTGATGCGAGGCGCGATGCAGATGTGAATAAGGCATGGCTCTGACTCAAATGCGAGCCAATATTATTGCTTGCAAGCATAACTTAAGAAATTATGAAATTCGTGATTTTTCAAGTCAGTTTCTGTCAACAAAAAAAATTTTTTTTAAGTTGACGGACTTTTCGGACCATTTCATGGGCCCTGTCGAATTCAAAAAATTGGTCAGTGACTGTATGGTGCGTTTTATGCAGGAAACATACAAAGGGGTGAGTTCACTTGAAGATTAGCCACGGGGAAACTTTCAACACAAACTGTCTTCAGCAATGGTACTGCCAAGATGCATGTTATTTCTGCAGGCCAAACCTTGAGCTCAAATCATTATGGAAGGATTGAAGACAGACTAAGAACCAAATTCATATTCCAACCAAAATACCCTACAAAATTCACTTCCAAGTACAAAGGCAATATGGTAAGCTAATGCATAGAACAATGTTGCAATGGTACATTACTGTGCCTACCTTGTCTGCTTTATATATGGCCCTAGTGAAGTGTGGGCCTCACTTCTAAGTCACCCAAACTACTAGTTGCGCACAAAGAGCTATGCCAGAGAGCTGCACTACCAGACACAGGTGATAGTGCTCTTAGGTAACTCAGCATTGCAGTGAACACCTACCTACTCAAGAGTACAGTCGGTTCATGATAATTCAAGCTCGCACTCTGCATTTCCTGTAGTTTTGAATTTGCCTGATACAAGTGGCATACTTGTCTATTTAAATCTGTACACTTTTCTACAAAAATGGTTCTGCCAGGAAGGGAATAAAGAATGCACTGGGAAAAACTGAAAGCACTTCTGTAGCCGCCAATCTAATTTCAAACAGAATTATTCAGAAAGTACTGAATAAATTCCATGAAGCACAGGAGATGCATTTTTTTAGATTAATGAATAAATTTGCCTCACAAACAATTTTTCAATGTTTTGCACACCGGATTTTCTTGAAGAGATGGCAGCTGAAAAATATAACTTTCCATACTTTCGTTATGGCGCTAAAAATATAACTTTCCATACTTTGGTTACTCAAGGCAAAAATGCTGCAGGCCCTGTAATAGGCCTGCAGAAGGGTGCCAATAATTTCAACAGAATAATCAAGGAACAAACTGTAGTGGCTAAAGAACAGGCCACAAAAAAAAAAAGAGAGAAAATGAACAAAGTAAATCATCCTACAACAGTTTAAATAGTGCCAATATTGAGCTAAGATGCTATAAAGGTGTAAATTCAGGTTTGCAATTGTGCATGAGAAAAACGAATACCGTATTTACCCGAATGTAAAGTGACCACAATTGTAATGCGAAGGTCGACTTGGTGGGTCCGAAACAGGAAAAAAAGAAAATGATTGTAACGCGAGGGTCGACTTCGTGGGTGCAAAAAAAAAAAACAAAGAACAGGAATGTAACATAAGGAACGATGCGGCAGTATATGGAAAGATGAGCAGAAGTTTACGAAGAAATGTACCTCAACAAATGGCTTTCAGGCACCCTTTCTATTTCTATTTCAAGAGAGCTGCACAAAAGATGATCGTGCACTTTATACGCCTTGTCATAAAAACGAAACTTCCAGTCGCTCAACCAAACTGAGAAGTTTATGCTTTCTGAAAGTTGGTGACCATTCTCGGCAACACTTAAACGAGTTGTCGCTTTGCACGGAGCCATTGAAAAATTGCACGAGTTCAATGTCACCGAAAAGTGTGTCAGATAGCGATACCAAGAAAAGTAGCGAGAACGTCCTTTCGCTTACAATAACGACGCCAGGCTTTCCGTGCACCCAAAGTAGATTGCTGCCATTAGCACGCGGCATCAGCAGCGCTGCGAACATTGAGGGCATCTGCCGAACTTTCAGAGACCAAAATGAAGGCCTTTACGATGTCTTTAAGTTGTGCGTATTCTATCGCATTTCTTCAGGACAATGCATCAAATCCACATTTGGTACGCAAGTGTGCCGTCCCCAGCGAGGAGTTTCTGACTATTTGGCTGCTGCTCCTACACATGATGATTGGTATTTATGGCTTGTAGCTTCCGTTGGTAGACCAATGCAGCACTCTGACTTTATGTTTTTGTTTTTTTCATCTCCCACAGTTGGGAGCCGCCTGCATGACGCATCAACCAATATGCGAGTAAATACAGAATAGTGTGGCTTTGTCTCTGCTTAATATTCGATTTTAACGCGAATATACAATGAAAATGCGAGGGGTGACTTTTCACTTAAATTTTCGGTAAAAAAACTCTCGTTACGTTCGAGTAAATACGGTAGTTAATACCTCTGTTTTTCTGTCATATAGCAGTGGTGTTGCTTCTGATCTTTTGAACAGTAATTCAGTCTTCCCAAACATCTAATGAATCTTCAAAAAGTAAACTATGAACCCGTGGTCCCAGAAAGCTTGAATTAACATAACCCGGCTGTAATCAATATGAGCCATCAAGAAACACAAAAGAGAAGATTCTAACATAAACAAGAACATCAGGTGACCCACCTGGTGGAGGCAAATGGTGCATGCCAGCGGTCTGCGCCTGCGCACTCTGCTGCATGCCAGGGTGGAACATGCCTTGCTGGCCGACTTGTTGCTGCACACACATACACATACACACAGGTGGCGATGGCACGGTCAGCACCAGCCTCTCTCCCGCGTCCACCCTATCATGCCACAGAACTAAAGAGAAATACAGTCAAACCTCGATATATCGAACAGCGCGGTGATCGCAAAATAGTTCGATATAGCCAGAATTCGATATATAAAATCACGTAGAAAACGTGTCAAAAACTAGTACAAATCAATCAATGAACCAATCGTGGCGCAATAGATACTCACATGAAGCTTCAAACAAAGTATATATCTTTGGCTGAAAGTACTGTAGCAGCGTAGCCTGCTTCATATTGGCAACTGCGTGCTTAACCACGGCCTCCTCAACAGTCTAAATGAGCCACAAGCGATAGTCCGGTACCTTCTATTGCACTGCAGTAGCGGCATACAAGGGCCAAAGCAGCTACAGCCTCAGTTGCAGTCGGGAGCAGGGCAACATCAGCGCTTGCGGAATCAACCTCGGCAGCGTCTTTGTTTGGCCTGCTCAATAGTAACTTCCGCTGCGATCTCCACGCCTGTCAACTCCGCCACTGTTCCAGTGCTGTCGTCACCGCCAACGAAGTCGTCAATGCACATGCTCTTTGGCTCAGCACCAACAACACCAACCACGCCACGACAGGCCTAAGCCATAGAATAAAGAACCACCAAAGCGATCACAGCGATCACACCAATCACACACGATAACATCGACTGGCGTAGCACAAGCAGCGGTGCGAGGAGTCAGTGCGGCAAATGCAATGTGTCGTTGACGTTTTCCTATGACGCCGCTACGTTCAAATGGCGCCCTCGGCGCGATCGATGTGTGCAGCTATTGTGCGCAGCAGTCGGGAACGCCCATCGCACCGCCGCTACCTTCGAGGGTGTTGCGGGAAAGCTCGTCTTCTGTCAACAAAGCGCACGTGGTCTGGGGTGGCGGAGTTCGATATATCCATTTTACATCCAGCCCCAATCGAAATAAAAAATTAAAAATGCATGCGATTTTCCACGTGATATTGAAAGAGTTCGATATACACAATAATTCGATATATCGAGGTTTGACTGCATAGCAGTGGGGCAGCCAGTGGTAGGCAACTCACGGGTGCCATGCCTTGTGGGCGCATCTGCTGCTGTCGCATCATCATCTGGTGGCGCTGCTGCTGCTGCTTCTGCAGCATGTCCATGCTGGGTGCATACGGAGGTGCGCCTGAGCCACTGGGCCCACCTACGGGGCCCTGCATGGTTGGGGGTGGTCCCTGGGGCCCTTGCGGCGCCCCCTGGGGTGGGCCACCAAGAAACTGTGCAGACGGGTGCCGCGCCCGTAGCATGGAGCTGAGGGCGGCCTTGGACTGGGAGAGCTGCCGCTCGAAGCGGGGACCTCCTAGTGGGGCACCGAGACGAGTGGGGCAGGGCGGGATGGCAGGGTGGGACAGAGCAGAAATACAGGAGGCCGTGACATTGGAGGAGGGAAATTAATGAGAGTAGCAGGAAGAGTGGTGTGCAGTGAGCACAAAAGGGTGCAAAAGAATTGGGTGTGTGTGTGCGGGAAGACGGCGTTATGCACGATAGTGGCATGGTCGGCCGCATCCAAGACAGACACATGCACCGCGATGCAGTGAAGGGAGCAAAGTATGAACAAACCACATAATGCAAGTGTAGAAAAGCCAGGGGCCCAAACAACGTGGCAGGACAAGCCGAATAAAAGGAATGCAAGTGAAACAGAATAGCACAATAAGCACATGGCGGGAAAGGATGATGAAAAGATGCAGAGGAAGCACAATAGTAGAGACAGGAGTTGCATGCACGAGTAAGACACAATGACACAATAAGGAAGCCAAAGCACGAAACATGCAGCAGCCAAAACATCAAGATGCAAGCACCACAGCCAAAGTGGGGCCAGAGTCAGGAGAGGCGCACCCAAGAAAAACAAAAATAAATAACGAATTGATGTAATTGTAAAAATAAAAATGTTAGGAAAGCAGAATTCCCAAATCGTATAGAGCGCCAGTAGACGTGAGATAGGGTATTGCAAGAAAGTAAATAAAAGAGTTGAGAAGAGGCAAAACAAGACAGAAGAGAATAGTTGAAAATGTGTGGGGCCAGATAGGAGAGGACAAACAAAAAGAAAATTGTAATTTAGTCAATTTAAATTATTGAAACAATGTGTTAAGAACAAACATGTGGTAAAGAAAAACCGTAAAACACAAAAAATTCACAAATTTTTGCACAGATTTTTTTTTTTTCGAGAAAAGGTAGAAATAATTGTGGTGCAATGATTTTGTAGGTATGTTATCAAATAAAAGAAGTGCAAGGTAGAAACAGATGCACAATGTTGGAAAACAAGAGCAAGCGCACGGACCAGCCAGGAGGTGGGCAAGCAGAAAAGGAGGACATCAGGAGGGGTTGGTGGGTGGAAAGCGGGGCTCTCATCAATATTTGACAAAGCCATATTGAAAACATGCACGCACAGCTGCTCTCTAGTGAGTTTCCACATGACAAGAGCATGAGTACTGCTCGTGAAAGCGCAACTAGAGAATCCCACTGCAGCACTGCAGCTCTTTTTATGTCAGTCACATTTTCTGCTGCACCAAAATATTGACAGGATTACATTTTATTATGCAAATATCTATGGGACATTGAGTTCCTTAAATGTTCTAGCTTTTAGTAGCTGAGATAGCTACAGAGACCTTTCGTTTTTACTTCAACTGATAGCTGGCAAGAAAAAGCATTTCACTCAGTTTCAAGTGTAGCGCCCGTCCTGTCCTTGCTTTTTCTGCCTGCTGTCTCTATGCTATGTTCTTCGTTCAAGCGTTAAGTAAAAGCAGCACACTTAAGAAATCAGTGCATCACACGCTCAACTAAAATTCTCTAAGGCATGGTTGCTAAATATGCCACAGTGCTTACACATAACTCATTTAATATCCTGTATTAAAGGTGACGCTGCATTTGTTTGAATACACTTTCTTGTGTTTATTCACCATATGAATCTTCTAGCCCATCGTGGGAATCTGCCCCGTGATCCTGCAGCAGAGACGTTGTGTTATAACAGAAAATGTCAACCATTAGGAGGTGAACCGACACTCCTGCTAATCATCAAAGAAAATTTCTACAAAATGAATTTTTCTGCTTCTGTTTGCCTCACGTTCATGTTTGCTTTTAGAATGCATGCAATCAACACTGCTGATGGTTGCGCAGTGAAAGACTACGCATAAAACAATTTTACAAAGAACTACTGTGCCACAAATGGTGCGGGTCTTTTGAACAGCTCATTAGCTTGAACATTTCTACTAACTACTCGCATGAGCTTGCTTGCCGATTCTATGAAGCACACCTTCAGCATGACAGGCAGGAATATAACCACAAAAACTTTATTATAATGTACTCTGCAAGAGTAAGAATTCATTCCAGTTTTACTTTGCTCATGACTGTTCCAAAGATGAACCATCCATTTCACTGTAGACAACAGCACCTCTTCACTAGCTTCTTTGATTACAAACACATCACATTCACTATGACTTGCCATCACTGTTTCAGCTTGCCCCATGATCCAAACAAACTCTGGATTAAATTAGTCTCTCCAGTTACCAATCACTGTTGTCAAATAATAGTGGTGTGTGAATATTCGAAATTTCGCATAAATACGAATACGTTTGATATTTGGTTTATATTCGATTCGAGAAATTAATATTTGAGACTTTCTGAATATTTGAAAATTCTTCAAATTCGCATTCGATTCGTATTCAAAAATTTCAATATTTGCACACCCCTACTAGATATTGAAACTTTACTTATATCCAATGAAATGTTTCCAGTTGGAAAAGTGCACCTAAAAATCTTCTAACCTTTTTATGACACACTTAAGCTGCTATTTCGGACGAACACAGTCAAGTGTTTGATGGAAACCCATCTGGCAAGGTGGAAGCATGACAACAAAATACGTACCCATAAGAGTAAGAAAAAGAGGGAAATCAGGAAATTTTACCAGGCGGATAAAGTAACATCACAATGACATTGCCAACGGCCACACAATGGCCAACACCTTGGCTGAGCCCTGCCACACTAATAATCAACCAATTGATTGGGATAACAACTTCGTCACTGTGACGGGGAAAGTGCCTGTCATTTCACTTGCTTCTGGAATCACTGCACATTCAAACCACGATGCACGTTTTAAATCACACAAGAGGAAACTTTCCCATGGTTTGCGCGCATTCATTGCACCACCTATGATATATCGTATTTACACGATTGTAAGTCGACTCGAATGTAAGTCGACCCCTCCACGTCACATTTCTGAAAAAAAAAAACAATAAAACTGGGAGGTCGTTTATGCTTGGCCTTTAATAATAGAACGCGCTAGCACTATCCTGCGGCCTTCGCTTATCGCCAGCCGTTATCGGCTGACGCGCGCGGGAGTGCCCGTGGGCACATTCCAAAACGAAAATGTATTCGTCACTGGACTACTCGTCCACGCTTGTGGCATCGTCCTCACTAGCA
The DNA here is from genome assembly GCA_030143305.2 of Amblyomma americanum. Taxonomy (NCBI): domain Eukaryota; kingdom Metazoa; phylum Arthropoda; class Arachnida; order Ixodida; family Ixodidae; genus Amblyomma; species Amblyomma americanum. The sequence continues at coordinate 27,459 of JARKHS020010627.1, forward strand.
CTGCCGTCGTGATCGCTCCTGCAGTCCCACAGCTCGTCGTTCTAACATCGTCGTGCAGCGAAATCCCGCACTTTGCAAGCAGCCACATCCCGACATCGCGTGGAACAGCTGAAAATTTTGCCTCGCTGCAGCTGCCACACCTGCATCACTCATTGCGAATGTTGAACTTGCGGCCCGGTGCGCAGTTCGTTTCTTCGGCATAAAGAATGACAGCCATCTTGAATGTAGCCGTGAACGAGCGCCGGTCGCTTACCGGACCCGGAGTACAAATGACGAATGATGAAGCACAACATAAAATATCGGTGAAAGGCAAGTGATAAGTTTGTTTACTCTAGTGTGGTCGAAAAAAGTTATCAATAATGCGCTGGTTTCTCATTAGAGTAAAAACCTCAAGGGATGAAAAAAAAGGTCAAAATCATTCAAAGTTCGAAAAGTTGAATGGCTACAAAAAAACTTCCTGAAACTGTTTTGCACTGCAACAAAATTAATTGAAACAATGGGCAGTGGTCGTCTGAAAAACTGCGCGGCAATGACGGTTTTTTCGCAATTCCGTCATTTTGAAGTGCACGCCCACTGTCGGGAATACCAAAGCAGAACTACTTCAAAATACATACAGAATATAGAGAAAGCTATCATATAAGCTTTCCGGCATTTTCCATGACATTAATTAGGTATATCAGGGACAGAAGTGTCCAGGACGTGCCGCCACTGTCTTTAATGCATCGCTGCATTACCAGTGTCATCTGGTGTTTCGAGAACGACGAGTCTGTTTCACGTGCTACGGGGGTATTTGTACTGAAGCACCGGCTCTACTTGGTGCAAGCAGCAGCCCACACGATGAGTTGATAAGCTGGCCTGTTTCCTGGCGTATGCTGCCAAACTGATAAGGCACGGCAAGCTGCATTTCCTTTAGAATTTTACCAGCAGCTTCCTGCTGCAGGTTGCCGGAACATTGCTTTCAGTATCAAGCTAAGGATTTGAAGCCCATTCCGAGGACCTTCTGGGACGACCACCCCCCTAGCAGGAATGGACATGGCGATAAAAAAAAAAGAAACATAACCACTAGCGATGATTTTTTTAGATGCTCACTCGTCCTGGGCACTCCTGTCCCCAACAGGAGTCAACAATTCCATCTCATCTCATACAGCCTGCTTTATTCCGTCCCATCCAATATGCTCTATCCTGTCCTGCCCTATCCACAAGACCGGGCAATGCGACATGCTCTCAGCATGCTCCGTGAACCTGGAATGGTAGATGCAGTATAAAAGCTCATTTGTAGCTTCATGCCTGTCAACCCATCAGCCTTTGTGGATATGGGGCGAATGCCCAGAGGTACTGGTGGTGGCAGCAGCAGCGAACTGGAAATGCAGGGCCCACCTGGAGGCAGTGGCTGCTGGGGGGCGTAGTATGGTGGTTGCTGCATGGGTGGTGGCTGTTGGCCATACCACTGCTGCGGTGGTGGGGGACCCTGGGGGTACATAGGCTGCTCGGGGGGGTAGGCCAAGGAGCCCCGGACCGGCGGGGCCTGCACATCGGACATTACAAAACAACTGTGTGAGAGAAGGGTGGCACGGACAAGATAAGTACAAGCTAACAACTTAAGGGTGTGTTTCCCACTTGTTCCAGCACAGCAAGCAACCTACTTTTTCACCGGAACGATCAAGATGGAGCACTAGTGTTGCAGTCACCCATGTGCCAGCTTTTGGACTATGACAAATATTATAAGAAACAGACCATCAATGCCTAAAGAATTGACTAGAGGGTTAAAAAGAACTTAAATGAGCAATTCGCAGATCTTGCTAAAAACAGGCCTCATGCGATACACACGGTGTGGTTTGAGAAATAAAATTCAAATTTTAAGCAGGCACCCATATAGCTTATAAACACTGAACTTTTGCTTGCATGCTTTCTTCTTTAAAATGATGCAGTAGACATTGGTATACATGGATCATCCTGTGGCATTCGCTAAGACCGCGACATAATTTATAATTGAATTTCTTCCCGATGCTGTTCCAGTTTTGTTTTCATCAGCCGAACGATGGCTATGACGTATAGGTGGTGTTTAGGTCACGTGAGGCATGAAAATATAGCAATATTACTGCTGACACGTCGTTTATTGTCATTCCAGCTTTTGAAGCAGGCTGGCTTAATTGTTGCAGTGAATTAAAACTAAGTATCTGCATATGTTTTCGTGGCTCACGTGACCTAAATACCAACTACATATCACAGCCATCGTTCAATCGATGAAACCGAAACCGATACTGAAAAATGCATCTAGAAACCTACGAACACCACATGGTGAACCATGTATCTTAATGGCTAACGCATCATTTAAAAGACAAAAACATGTAAGTAAAATTAGTGTCAATGGTACTTCAAGCCTGCACAGATGCACACTAGACATATGATCTGTGCTAGCTGCCTGTTCTGCCAGTCTCTAGAAAAAAGGCTGCAGTCCAAGTAGCTGTGTAACGGGAGGAGAGGAAGTAACAGATGGGACAAGCAGAGGCCATAAATACCGCATATACTCGGATAATGAACCCACGTCCCACTTTTGTCGGCGAAAACTTACTTTTTTTTTAAACCCTTAGCTTTTAATGTCGCCTTCCTCAGTTCCAAAACTCAGTTCCACAGTACGAAAACTGGGGACTCCAAAGCTGCATTTTAGCCTTCAGTCTTAACACCATGCCGTCCATAAGGCCTTAGTGCCTAATGTGACCAGTATCACGTGTTTTCTTTTTGTTTTTGGTCTGACATATCTGGCAAATTACCCTGAGGTGAATGCATTCTTTGCCACGTAGCTTTTTAAACATTTGTAACTACGATACTAGTTTTCTAACTAGCACAGAACTTTGTCATGATTAGTTTTATGTCATACCTATGCTCTACCGCAAAAATTCATTTCAGTTGGCCTTTAAAGGATGATGATGATGATGTGCTTTTTTTTTTTTTTTGGCGTGATGGCAGCTTTGACCACAGAGCACCTTGGCACAAGCGTAGTTTTCATTGCACAAGGTGGGGTATAGACCCCACCTTGTGTAACGACATAACCAAGCAGAGCACCGGCAGGGGAAAGCTTGTACCCATTGTATCACTGGTGGGCACCCGGCTGCACTGGAGACTGAACCTCGCATCTCCCGCATGCAAGGCGGGTGCTCAAACCACTAGGCCACCGCTGCAGTGGCCTTTAAAAGAACGCACTGCCCTCGGCAACAAGGCACATGGAATGAGACTGAGTCAGTGTAAGTCATGCTGTGGGGCACCTGTCATGCTAGTGATCTGAGATCTTTCTTAAAACATGGGACACTTCAAGCTGTCACGACGTCTTTAACAGCAATTTGCTGCAACTAAACACAGCTGCTCAGCAGTAGATGTCGCAAATCAATGGCATGCACATCAATCTTCAGCATGTTGGCTCTTTCTTGCATGACTTTCATTCTGTTCTTCAGCACTGCATATTCTGAAGGCTGCCAGCACATCACATGTGATGCGGTAGGGAGACCCCTATTCAACAGTGTGTTCCACTAGTACAGCATCAATCTTCAGCATTCTGAGGCTATCAGTACAGCCCACAGAATCATCCAGAGGAAGCTCAGCCAATGGATTAAGGCCCCCTGTCAATGGTTAAGGTCAATAAGTTAAGGTTCCCTGAAAAAAGAAAAAAAAATGCAAGCGCAAGAGCTAGATATGCTTGCATCTTCCATCTATGCTTTCAGTGGCGGCAGTTATACAAGGCCCGATACTCTCAGTCATTCAAGCAAATCAGCAAGGCCCTTCTGTTCGCTGACAGGCTGTGACACCACATACAGGACAGCACAGCGACAGAAACTTCTTTCTCACTAGTCCAAGACAACTCCACCGATCGATCGAAACTAAAAGAGTGTATAGCAGCAGGGCTATGGACATCGAAACAGGCTGCCGACCACTGAATGAGCCAGCGTGAGCCTATGAAAAGAGGCAGTGCAACCACAGACACGAACAGCACTGTGATGATCACTGACCTGCCCTGCAAGGCCCTTGGCCTTGCGAGGCCGCCTCTGGGCCTTGGGTTTCTTGGCACCTCCGCGCGGTGAGGGTGCACTGTGCATCTCATGCAGAGCTCGCTTGGGATCCTCCAAAAGCTGCATCTGGTGGGGGCGAAAAAAAATACACGACAGCAATGAAAACAATGTTCCCAGCCCATTCAGAAGTAATCTTGCTAGTTTAAAACTGAGTCACCCTCATGCACACTACTAAATGAAACTGTTAAACAGCAGCAACTGCAGCTGCAACCGAGACACAACCGCAGCAGCAGTTAAATTCGATCTCACTGTGCAATATAAAAGCTGAATAAGCAGGAATAAGCATGAAGGCCCATTAATGATGGAATTTCAATGAAACTGTCTAAGAAGCGCAACAATTTTTGCATTTCCATCCCAGCATAAACATGGCGGATATGTAAAGAAAAACTTTACAGCCTGCACACTCGATAACTAAAGCTTCGTTTTGCTCAGAATAAAATACTTGGTTCATAGCCAAAATGTGCAAAATATTTATTTTAAACATAATCTTAAGCCCAAAGCAAATTTCAGCAATCTCTCTGTACTCTTTAGATGGACACTAGGAGGAGGAAAAATTTATTTCACACAAAATACTAAGGCTGAAATCTATCCATCTGAGAAGAGTGTCTGGTACTTTTCTGTATGAAATGACCCTAAAATGACTGATTCAGGGCAGAATCGTTTGAACACGTAAAAGATTAGATGATGCATATGCCCTTCTGCATATTTTTGGCTCTTAATATCTTTTGCAACATCACTGTCTCCTAAGTTCTCACGAGTATACCAGCCTCGTCAGGCCAATCAATTCTCCACTAGACAAAGACATACTAAACAGTTTCTCCGAGATGCATATTGACAAGATGCACCTAAACAAAGGTGACTCTACGCAACAGCTGCCAAGGCTTTAGCACAAATAGTTACAGAAAATGTCACTAGCACTAAAGCAGCCCTGATCCCAGTTTGTAGTGTCAGCTATAACTTCATCGATACAGTCGAAACCCGATACAACGAATGTTGCTTCAACGAATATTTCGCTTCAATAAAATATTTCCAATTCCCCGTCAGCTCACCATAGAAAGTAATGGAACAAATTTCTCATCACAACGAATGATTTTTGGGGCGCGTTTCCGCTTCAACGAAATTTTTGCTATGCGAAGCTGGGTTTAAAAATCTATCTTGCAATAAAACAAGCATATCGCCGCCCATCTGTGTACTTCTGTAGGTCCATGCTGCTTTGTTTCACTGAAGTTTCGCTGGAACCAATTGATCCACTCATTCAAACGCACATGAAGACCGCCATTGCTTGGTGGTGATGACAATCAGGCTGGCTGCCTTGCGACAAAGCGCGGGTGCAAGCTCCCATTTTCTTGCAAGCCAGAGCACAACCAATCCGTCGCCAAAAGACGCAGCAGCCTGGCAACAGGAACAGCACATTTGCCCTAAATTTTTTTTACTCATGCATGTGCTCTGCAATCGACACGAGCATGGCAACATTGTCTAGGAAGTGGAGGTTATTTCTCTTGAAGAGAAGGCACGAATTATCAGCGCGGCATCCAGCAGCAGGAAAAAAGAAGATATTGCAGCGGACTTGCATGGATGTTCCACGGATGTTGCACCAGAGATATTGCAGCGGAAGATGCACCAGCCCTGCAGTCTCCATTGCATTTGATGGACACATTTGACACCATTCATGCTTTCATTGGTGCGCATGACACATTGCGATGCAGTTGTTGGCCGAGTGTGAAACTCGCACCACAACGCTCACGTTCACTAAAAGGACGCAAGCCAAGAAGACCGAATTTATTGGAAATAAATGATATTTTTGAACAGTGCAGTAAGATCATGATTTTTTGGGCTGATTTCGCCACAACAAAATTTCCACTTCAACGAAATTTTCGCGCACCCCGTGAATTTCGTTGTAGCGGGGTTAGACTGTACTGCCTTCAGGGCCACATCAGTTCAGGATGTCGAATCTTTGTCTATGTTATGCATTTCTGCATTTAGTCAATAGCCCAACTGCCCGCTAGCCATTGGAGGCAAGCACACATCCTTGTTCCACCCATACCAATAGCCCAAACACACTGAGGCTTCCCACAGGAGCACCATTTGTTGCCTGTTTCTTGCATAACACAAGCACACCTGTGTTTTCAGAAAGGCATAACCAACATCCATGATATCCACTGCAAAAAAAAGCCGTGTTGGGGTACAAAACCGCCACAATCGATAGTAGAGATGGTTTTATTCCCTTTGTGGTCCTTCAAGTACTGTTTTCTGAGGGAAAAACCTTGCACACATGAATAACCAAATTATCGTGCTCAGCAGCTTCCTCCATGTGAATACACATGAAAACT
>JARKHS020010628.1:0-113804 GCA_030143305.2 Amblyomma americanum
GGAAACGTAGAAAGATAATTGCACAACAAGTAGTCATGGCCGTGACATCGCTTTCATAGCGCTGTCATGTGGGCCTGTTTGCTCTGTTGCTGTCACATTTTCACATTTTTTTTTTATTTTCCGGCGTCGGATGTCAAAGCTTGTTGCACGGAGATCGCGTCGTACGTTTGAAATGATGCCGTCATCTCGTGACTCGTGGAGCTGCGGCGGTTGGTGTGATAGTGCTTTGCTGATATTGACGGTACGCAGCCTGGGAGTCGGTGCAGATTTCCGTGACGTTGGGATCTTGGGTATCATGTATGAGCGGCAAGGCGATGGTCGCGCCCTCAGCCTCCATCAAATCACCACTCATTGCAAAAACAGCCGCTTCCCTCTCCCACCACCACACCGTACACTACATTAAAGAAAAATTGGAGGGGACACTTGAGCTTCACCTTAAGAGATGCGCCACTGCCCTGCGGCGAACTTGAGCGACCCAGGTTGCTCTTGCCGAGCAACCTCTAGCGACCTAATGGTTAACTGCCACCTGCCATCGTGCGCAGTTTGCTCACAATCCGGTGGGAAGGTTGTGATGTCGTCACAAGGACACGTGACCTAGGTGGCCCACCTGTCCCCTATAGGTTGCTTCTCGGGATTTTTCGTGGATTTTTTTTTCATCACGGTCAACGACGCCGACGGCGACGCCGAATTTTCTGCGACACGAGCTCCTTGACGCTGTCGCGTTAATACAGTTCGGTCTGGCGGCCACTGCGGACAAACTACTACATCTCAACTCACCTCCTTCATCTCTGCCACCGTACCTTGATCCTCCTACTCTGCTCAACATGTGAGGCGGCCAAGGACATCCTCATACACTACCTGTGGGAATGCCCCCAACCCATGGCAGTTCCCCCCATAGCAACCCATCCCCCTCCTCATTAGAGGCCGCTCTGCGAGTTGCCCAACCAGCTGGCCATGGATGGATAATAGACAGATCTCTCCGTGAAGCCCAGGCCTGTGGACTCTTGAACAAGTAGGAGCCCACCCTTTAGAACCTTTTGTTCTTTCGTTAAAATAAAGTTGTTACGACCACCACCAGTAGCTGCGGCGGGACCCTCTTGTGGTCGTCGTCGGCATGAAATGGCGTATTTACTTGCAAGGTCACGTGACCCAGTGTCGTAAGTCACGCGGCCTATTTGAATAGGCCGCGTGACATCTTAATCGACTTAATCGTCGAACACGTACAGGTGGGAACAAAAGTCTCTAGGACGTGTGAGCCGCAGATCAAGGCGATAGCTCTATTATTAGCCTTCGGATCGAGACCTCACTTGTGGAGGTGAACATCAAACGTTTTTTTTAATCTATGCTGCTGAAATGATGTAATCACTCGCAAACATGCGCCTGTGGGTCTAAATCGCTTTTCGGGCGTCCTGGAGACTTTTATCCCCGATAGTGCATCACTTGTCACATTCCCTATTCCACATCCTCCTATAACTGAAGCTGAAACTTTGTTGGCACTACGGGATCACCGCTTCAGCTTTTTTTTTCTTTTCAATCCAGCGCCAACTGTATCATATTCTGATGCGTCACTGTGATTCTTGTGCTGCCTACACGAGATACACATCCGCCTACCGTGCTGATTTAAAAAAATTGGCAGTGGCTTAGCTCGGCTATGCCAGGATACACGTAGCGAGAGGTACGTTTCCCTGGCTGAGCTTGTTGTGGTCACTGTATGTTTAGCAATGAGGAGACATTGGGCTCCATCTCGGCGGCTATGCGCCGTCTATTACGCTCGGCAGTCTGGCATCCCTGTTTGGCAAGCCGTTTCTCTCTGTGTTCGGGCGTCTCCACTGCTCTCTTCGCCTTCTTACACTCATTCTCTCTTTGTTGAGTACCCAAGTGCCAGGCGACAATCTCAGGATCGGAAGAGTTAATCTCGGATCGGAAGAGTTAACCGCCGTTTAGCAGCGGCTGGACTCTCCTTCTCTGCATCCATGTCAAACGTTGTTATACAGCCGCCCATTACATCTCCGCTTTTTATACGCAATGCTGCGCATGCGACGCGCGGTTCGGGTGATAGAGCGGCGTGCGGCGAGGCGGCGACGAAGCGCACGCCGCACCTGCTGCTCCTCTCCGGTTGCCATGGTAACGGCGCATGCGCACAACTGGCTTCTCCCGGCCACCGCGAAATGCTCGACGTGGTAGCCCAGTGTAGCTCTCGCTGCAAAACGGCGCATGTCTATATTTGCCGAGAGCTGCAGCACGGGCTGCAGATTGGTTCTGCAGTTGACTGGCTGTTGCGACGTGCGTGTTGGACCGCCCACACGCGCGAAGAATGCTACATGCCGCGCTGTTATGGCGCCGCACGGCTGTGGCCTAAAGTGCGCGTGTTTAAGTATGTTGGAAACGGGGACACCTGTAGCAGGCGTTGATAACAGCGCTCCTCGAAAGGGTATACATTGTCACAGCTCATAAAAAGATTGTAAATTGCCTTAATTTGAAGCTTTGCTTCCCTATTACCTTAAAGGTGATATGCATACTCTTGAGTTCCTCTAAAGTGTGCTGCCAAATCCACAGTATGTTTAGATTCGCTTGCGAGGCGCTAATAGTCTAGACAAATGAACGCTATTATCTCTGAAGCTTGACTTTACTCGGTATTTGTGTCAAACATATTAATTTTCGCCAGTCAAGAACGTAGCATTCGGAAAGATGTCTCTGTGAGTGTGATTTTAATTTAATAACGAATGACTTATTCGTTCTAGATTATTATTATCAGGCACAGCTTGTTGTCAGCTCTCATGAAGTTGATTGGGTTGGCGACAGCTCCCATACACCCATCACTTGCCCTGTAGTGCTCCTCCTTCAAGGCCGGCCAAATTTTCCGAACTACCCAAGCACATCTTTTTTTTTTATAAAAACGCAAGAGTACAATCAGGGGACATGTAGGCTCCAAACAAATGAACTTAGACTCTAGCGCTCCTCAAAAAGCGCCGAACGTTCCAAAGAATCCTGCATGCACCCCTAGCAAGTGCGCAGCAGGCTATAGTGCATTATGACATCCTACTAAAAATAACTGGGGCCTAATTTTAGTGGACTTTGTTGAAGACGGGCCACCATGGATCACATATGCTCCATCGTTATAAAAATATGTTCCAATGTTTCTGGGTGCCCTGTCCAGCTTTCTCCTGAATGAAGCGAACCAACCGAAACAAAAACGGAAGCACACGGTTTCCGCAGCTGCCGACATAATTGACCTGCAGAATCTTGCGATAACATCGTAGACGAACTGTGATCGTCTAGGCTGCGCTATAGCTTTCGCTGTTGCAACCGATGAATTAAACTTGGTTTGCGCCAGAGGCCATAATTTTAAAGTAGGTACCAGAGAGGAAACCAACTCGCCCATCTGTATTTCCATTACGCGATAGCATAAGAGCTCTATGTCCCCTCACCCATCGCTGGTGCCGCACTTCGCCACCTGCAAGGTGGTAAGTGGCAGCTTAGCAAGTGACGCTGCCTCCTGCCACGGTTGGCAGGTTGCAGAGTGGAGAGAGGGAGATCACCCTCTCCACTTGTATGGTATGTGTGGTCGCGCATGGCAGATCACAACGTGGTCCTTATGCTATCGCACTGTCACAACTGATGGTAATTAGGTGTCCTCCTAGTTTTTTTGTCCAATGAAAGTGGTGGACAACAAAATGAGCTCGGAATATATCATCCACGGCACTGCGCTTCCCAGAGGCCAAACGCAGGGATGCTATACGCTTATTTGTTCTGCCTTCTTTTTTTTTCTACTCAATGCCGTTGATACGGCTTTTCCCGCGGCTTTACGGCCCGCTACGTATTTTCACGCTTTCTAGTGCTGCAGCAATTGAAGGGGGGTGGGGGGGGGGGCTTTGTAAGAGCTCTCTCATGAGCAGCAGAAGCGGAGACAAAAGAGTGAGCACACTTGCGTCGCTGTTTAACCACTGGCTTCTCTAGGTTCATTAAAAATAATGTTGCTCTCTCTCTCTAGGTTCATTAGCTCCGTAAAAAGGCTGTTGCTGTCTGTCTTACGGCCAAGCCACTCACAGTTGCACGTAAACATAATGAAAAGCACGCCCCCTCTCGTTTTCCTTGTAAACAGGACCAAATTACGGGTGATTTTCTGCTTCTCAAAACGATGTCTTGCCCTAGGCGCTCGTCAGAAAGGGCGAGAACACCCAGAGGACGGATAGCTGCAGAGGCGGGCTGTCCGCATTCGAACACAAGTCGGCCAAAAGTCGAACAAATTCGATCTTCACCTTTTACCGTCGACATTCTTTAAAAGTACGGAAAGCTGGGCAAGTTGGTTACTACTATCCATGGTAAAAGAGCGCGAAAAAACACGAGGAGGGAACAAGACACGATCGACACGAGCGCTCGTGTCGTCTTGTTTGTTCCGTCCTCGTGTTTTTCCGCGCTGTTTTACAATGGACATTTTTTAAGAGTCGTACATTTAGAAAACTATAGTTAACACACGCAAATAAGTTAACTCTGTCGAAGACTCCTCGGGCTTATCTTCTAAGGCCGCTTCGCTAGGGTTCTCGCAGGACCCTCATCGACAAGGCTCGGTGACAAATTCTGACCAACATCACGTGATTCCGCATCCGTTGCGTGTGCAGTCTTCATCGCCTGAGGCCATCATACTGCCGCTTTTTTGACAAGTATAGTAATGGTGTCCTATGCTGTTAAAAAAATGATTAACGCCATAATTCAAAGATATCTGCGTTTGTGCTGGAAAGAAATATAGTACGTTTTTGTTGAAAATTCTTCAGGCCGCATAGTACTCTTTTGAACACTTACGGCACGCCTGAAGGCGAAAGGGTGTTACAAGGTGAGTGAGAGCACCTTAACTTAATTATTTAATCACGCAGTACCAACTGGCCCTGCGACGTACTTTACTGAGGTATATTACGCGACAGCGTAAACAGCCAGTTCGGTCGAAGAGACGTCGGAGGCGCAGTAGTAGTAATAATAATAATTGGTTTTTGGGGAAAGAAAATCTCGCAGTATCTGTCTCATATATCGTTGGACACCTGAACCGCGCCGTAAGGGAAGGGTAAAGGAGGGATGAAAGAAGGAAGGAAGAAAGAGGTGCCGTAGTGGAGGGCTCCGGAATAATTTCGACCACCTGGGGATCTTTAACGTGCACTGACATCGCAAAGCGCACGGGAGCCTTAGCGTTTTGCCTCCATAAAAACGCAGCCGCCGCGGTCGGGTTCGAGCCCGGGAACTCCGGATCAGTAGCCGAGCGCCCTAACCACTGAGCCACCGCGGCGGGTTAGTAGTAGTATTAGTAGTGGTACCAGTAATAGTAGTAGTTGTTGTAGTTGTAGTTGTAGTTTTTATAGCACAGCGAGCCCTCATTTTTGTGTGCCTCGCTCCCCTATTCTTTTGCCAACTTTCTGTTGCGGCACAGGCCGGGGGCTATTTATTTTATGCCTGTTTTCAGCATTATGAAAACAATAACAGCAAAAAGTAACGGAGTCAACAGAGGCAGGCAGCAAGACAGGCGACAACACACAGCACCACACCACAGTTATAGTGCATGCTACCGTGTCGGGTAATGTATTATCACTTTTTTACGCGCGTGCTTTAATCATTACTTTCTCCATCTTAGGTCGTTATTTTGAACTTGTAGCTTAGTAGTTAATTAGCTACACCAAAGCTTGTTTCACTTCGCTTGATTTTTGTCGTGGAAGTCTGGCGCGAAACGAGGTCAGTCTTTTTTTTTTCTTTCGGGGTGGAAGTAAAACAGCGCAAAGATCGCTTAACGGTTGATTGGTCGGGCTCTAAGCAAAAAATCGAACGATTGAAAAAAAACAACAACTTATAGCTAATTAAGCAAGTAGGTCACTGTTGCCACCCAGATCTTTAAACAAGAAATTAAAGGGATTGATAAGAGAAATTCTGGAGGGTGATCTGTCCCGATTTGCTACCTCTCTGAACGATTAGTTATCTTTTGTCAGTTGCTTTATTTTCTTCTTCACAACCGTGTTTTTCATCACTGGTTATAACGAAGACAAGTTGTTTGTATCTCTAGCCAAACGTGCCGGCTTACTGTATGCCGCGGTGGCCCGGGAAGAGTTACGTCGAAAACGCTATGTCGAAAGTTCAATACCTGGGCATGCCAGCTGCATATCGACAAAGGCAGAAAGCAAAGCTATTCGTGTACTGAAATTAGTGCGCGCGTCGAAGGTATACTTTCCAGCGTCGCGCTATAAAAACTGGAGCTTTGTTGGGTTACGTGGTGTTAACGGCAGTCCAGTAGCCAAACAAGACAGCAAAAGGCTCCCGAACCAAACTCTTTATTTGGCTGACGCGCCCGCAAAGAACCCAACAACTCGGTGGTTTTCGAGAAAAAGAATCACCGCCACTCTCGCCCGTGCTTACTTGAAAGCTAGCAAAGAACCTTTGAGATAGATGGTTCCAAAGGCAACTACCACAATCTCGAACAGTGTTGAAATTGCATATGGCTGCAATCATTCGATATAGACCTTCCGTGGCGCATCTCGTGTAACAAAGGGATAAAGATGCTGACCAGCCGCTTTTAGCATCAACAAACATTGCAAACCTTCGCGGCAATATTATAGCACCCCCCCCCCCCCCCCAAAGGCGCGAGCGCAGTGCAGGTTTGTGACGTAAAAATAAATACGCAATTAAAACAAGTGAGTTTATTAGCAGTGGAACGTATACTATGGTTCCCTCGTTTCCATTCCGGCACTCAGAAAGCAAAAAGAAAAAAATACATAAAAATTCACTTCTGGAGCGCCTGGCAATAAAAGGAGCGCTGTTGCTCAGACAGAAAATTTGTTGTTGCTCAGGCAGAAGCGATATTCAGAGTATATTGGCGTGATCTTTGCTGTACGTTTAATTTCTTCAACATCCGCGGGTTTAGAAGGAAACACCAGCAAAAACTATCTTCCTTCGAAGCTCCGCAGCCCACACCTCGGCAGTGGAGCTGGTCGAGTAATGTCCCCGCTCCTAATTAATACTAAGCGCCTCGCGAAAAGCGGCAGTTTGCAGAGCCGTAGATTTTACTTAGGCCGGGTGCCAGCGCTGTGCTCTAAGGCTCCCCGCGGTTCTAATTAACATTCGCCCCAGCAAAAAAGCAGCACGTCCCGTAAGGCGCAGCGGGGAGCCTGCATTGCAGCTTACGGCTTGGCTAGGCTGTGACTCGGCGAGGGGGCAGAGAGTTATCTGCACCTTTAGTTTCGCAACAGTTGTGGCATAGTTACGCGGGGTTTCTGTTGTAGCCCCAACACAACATGGAGGCACTTGAACACGGGCTGTTGCTTCAGGCATTCATGCAAACATTATGAGGGGGAACACGTTATCGCTTGGCGATGAACGCCGACAACTTCTGTGGCTGTTTTGCAAATGTGCCTCTCATTTTAAAGAATGCTCAGTGGGCGCTGTGGTCTTCGGCTTGCACCGCTGCCTTGGCTTCTACAGCAGACGAAGCACCCCAACGGGATTTCAATCAATCAATCAATCTTTATTTTTTGCATTTTTAGTACAAATAAAAATGCAGGGAGTGGGGACAAAAAGCTGCTCTAAGGCAAGCTTGACTGGGTCCCCACCCCCTTTACATGGCAGTTTGTGCAGCAGTTATGCATGAAATGTTGAATGTTTAAAAGAGAACAATTCACAGCACATGCCTCCAATCATTAGAACTGACAAAGACGCGTGTCCACGGCCCGCATCGGCACGTGCTCACGTGCTTCCTTTTATGTACCTGCAACTTTAATGAAAGCTCTGTCTTCCCGACTAATTATTGTCAGTCATATAATTTTCAATATTCTTGCCATAATCATCGTACAGACTTATGCCCGTAGAACAGATATTCATTTTAGCCATGGGACATGTCGCTGCCTTCATGCATGCCTTTCCAGTTCGATTTTTCAAAGAACAGCGCATGTCGAATATGTTTTCCGATGAGCGCATGCCTAAGCAACTGCTGCGATATGTTTTATAGTTAATGCGTCAACGACTCTGCGCGATTTTCTGTAAGAACGAGTCGGAAAATTGAGCTTAGTTACACAGCGCTACTGGAGCAGCTAGCTGCGTAGAGTATATATGCGACCCGAACTATTGCGGATGATTAGTCGCGAGACTGTCCGGCCCTGCAACGCGCATGCTGGGCTCAGCGTTTTCATCAATTACGAGAAGGCGGAGACCCTTGGCTAAATTCGAAGGAAACGCTAGTTCAGTTCAGTTCAGTTCAGAATAACTTTATTGTTTCAACCGGCTCGCATGCCTGCCCTCTCCGGCACGGCACGGCACGCAGGCCTCCGGGAGAGGAGTAGGGGGTTTATTTACTACTAGACTAACACTTAAATTTAAGTGATGCTGCAGCTGCCAGTTGGGTCAGTTCCTTTTGCACCCTGGAAAACGCTAGTTTACCAGAGCTTGCATCGAAGCTAGTTTGGAAATGTGAAGGTTTGGGTACGTTTTCTTGGAGTCGTTAGGGAATTCAAAGCAGGCCAGGTCAGTTATTCCGGTCTACATTGCTCGCAAGTTGCAATTTTAAAGCGAAAGCTTTACTATTCCCCTCCGTAGAAAAACGCTAAGGCGCCCGTGTGCTGTGCGATGTCAGTGCACGTTAAAGATCCCCAGGTGGTCGAAATTAATCCGGAGCCCTCCACTACGGACCTATTTTGTTCCTCTCTTCTTTCACTCCCTCCTTTATCCCTTCCCTTACGGCGCGGTTCAGGTGTCCAACGATATATGAGACAGATACTGCGCCATTTCCTTTCCACCAAAAAAACCAATTATTCCCCTCCGTAGCTTCTTCGCCGTGTGCGTGAATTTGACCTTGAACCAAGGAGAAACTACGTGAAAGCTATGACGTCACTCAACCACCTCAGCCGCCGTCGCCGAAAGCGAGCGCTCGCCTGTTAGGGCGCTCGACTACTGATCCGGAGTTCCCGGGTTCGAACCCGGCCGCAGCGGCTGCGTTTTTATGGAGGAAAAACGGTAAGGCGCCCGTGTGCTGTGCGATGTCAGTGCACGTTAAAGATCCCCAGGTGGTCGAAATTATTCCGGAGCCCTCCACTACGGCACCTCGTTCTTCCTTTCTTCTTTCACTCCCTCCTTTATCCCTTCCCTTACGGCGCGGTTCAGGTGTCCAACGATATATGAGACAGGTACTGCGCCATCTCCTTTCCCCCAAAAACCAATTATTACTGTTTCTATAGGCCGCCGGTGTTCGTTGTGTTCATTGGCGTTGGCAACGTTCTAGACGCCGATGATTTTGAGGAAATGAAGGGAGCATAACTGGCTCCATGCGTCAGTAGACGCCTCAGTCGCGCTTTGAAATACGTGGCGGTTGTGAGAGAAAGATGTGGCCTGCATGCATTAGCGCTGACAACGTTGTGGCAGACACGCGGCACTGCAGCAGTAAGCCGGAGCATTCATTTGGGTGATCAGCCTCTCGCGATCAACCATTAATTTAACTGCCACCTGTGAGGGTGGCATGGTGGAGCGCTGCCTGTCGTGTGCGGAACGCATTCGACGTTAGAGACGCCAAGCCGCGACTACTTGCCCGATACACCACAGCTTTCGCTCTTTAACCAGGTTCAGGTGGTGGTGGTAGTGGTTTTATTAAAAATAATAGTAAAAAGGAAGGAAAAGATTTTTGCTAGCCCCGGCATCTGCCATCGATACTGAGGCACCTGAGCTGGGGCAGCGGAAATAAAGGACAGCAGGCAGAATGGAGAAATGAAATGAAAGAGGTGAGGGGACAGGAATAGAGGACAGGTTCAGCAGTAGTTAAACCGCAGCTAATTTTTCTTAAATATTTCGCACACCTAGCTGCTTGGTTGATGTTCGGTAAGCCTCGAGAGAGGTATTCAAAAAAATAAAATGTGTTAGAGGGGAATGGAGCCGCGGAAACTTCTGTTTAGAAATCAGACGCAATTTCGAATACCATGGGCGGACTTTACAACGGCCGGAGGGAATCCGTATGCGAGCAATTTTTCACGGGAAAACCTTACATTTTTTAGGCGGAGAGCGTCTAATAAATGCGTTGTGCAAACAGAGAACCGCTGTGAAATAGGGCTGCGAATAAGAATTGTCCACAAATCCCCCCTGTCAAGTACCCATGGTGTAAGATGAAATAATGCAGGCGCTCTGTTGTTCCGCAGTCGCGGCACTTCAAGCCGCAGTGTCTTGTGCGTGCGCAGCGCACACTCTACGGCAATGCGGAGCAGGCAACTTCTTTTGTGTCACTAAATACACGTGCAAAAGTTTTGTCTTAGACGCTGCTGTCGGAGGTCCTGTGGATGATAATTCAGAATGCATTTGGCGGCTACCAAAGAGACAGCGTTTTCTCCACCTTTCTTCCTCGTTTGAGTCTCTACTTCGCTATCTATATTTCTACTTCATCAAGAACGAGGGGCTTGTTCCTGTGCGTTGAACTTGGTTCCACTTCGCCGTTCATCCCGTTAATCTGAATAATAATTGGTTTTTGGGGGAAAGGAAATGGCGCAGTATCTGTCTCATATATCGTTGGACACCTGAACCGCGCCGTAAGGGAAGGGACAAGGGAGGGAGTGAAAGAAGAAAGGAAGAGAGAGGTGCCGTAGTGGAGGGCTCCGGAATAATTTCGACCACCTGGGGATCTTTAACGTGCACTGACATCGCACAGCACACGGGCGCCTTAGCGTTTTTCCTCCATAAAAACGCAGCGGCCGCGGTCGGGTTCCGTTAATCTGACACACTGCTTTTATAAAAATGTCTATTTTTCCTGCTGGATTTAATGTTCGTGGACTGTGGTTCCAGTTCTGCATGAATAAAATTTGTCACCTTGTACTATGGAGCTTTGTTTTCGCTTTGGACCAGATACTTATAGTCTGGCGTAATTTAAAGGTGATCATTTCAGGCTTGACCTGCCCAGGGTCCTAACGTTGTTTAATTTTCCATGAAGGCTGAAGGACCTCAGATAGCCGCTTTGGTTTTTCGGCATACACAATCGTTTAAGCTGCAAAGTAAGTGACCGTCATCCTAGGAAACGTTTATCGATCGGCCCTATTCGGCCACAGAGACATCGATAACCTTTTGATCTAGTTAAGTCTGTCCACTCGTCGATGGACTGCCAGACGCTGATTTATCTCTGTGACGCTAAGAAAACTTACAAAAATGTGCTTGGGTTCGAACCCGGCCGCGGCGGCCGAGTTTCGATGGAGGCGAAACGCAAAAGGCGCCCGTGTGCTGTGCGATGTCAGTGCACGTTAAAGATCTCCAGGTGGTCGAAATAATCCCGGAGCCCTCCACTACGGCACCTCTTTCTTCCTTTCTTCTCTTAGTACCTCCTTTATCCCTTCCCATGCGGCGCGGTTCAGGCGTCCATCGAGATGTGAGACAGATACTGAGCCATTTCCTTTCCCCAGAAACCAATTTATGAGACACGAAAGCTGTGCAGAAAAAAATACACTCAAGAACACCAATGCACAATGAAACGTGCTTTAGAAACGGTAGTCTCCTTCAAAGGTTAGGATAAGCCAGACGACTGTTTTGGCGAGGTTAAAGTACGCTGCAGAAAGTGGTTTGGCACTCCACCATTCTGGGGCAATGATTCACGTTCCAAGTAAGCCTTCGCTAAGGAACAGCGATTGTCTCTAACGGAGGACTTCGTTTTCCTTGAGCTTCTCTTTACCATCCGCGTCTCCAGGATAAGTGCTTCTCACGGTCATTTGTCTAAATCATGTCCCTGTGGGTCATTTCAAACAGGCTTTTCTCTTTCTCAAAGATGCGCCGCCTCTCCTGCAGCTCAAATTTGTCCTGCTCCAGCCATTTCTTCATCTGCTCTTCCTTCTTGCGAAAGTCCGCTTCAGTCTGTTTTAACCGCCGCTCTATCTCGTTGACCTTCATCTTGTATGCCTCTTCCAACAATTTCCTTGTACGCTCTAGACTGGCTTCATTTTGTTTCTTTTCTTCCTCCATGTGGATCAGGAGGCTGTTGTCACATCTGTCAGATCCTACAAGGCTAGTGAGCTTTTGGAAGCGATAGTTTTCATAATGGACGTCATTTGTGATGTCCTTCAGGTCCTGCATATTCGTCTTGATCAGCATATCCCTCAATGCAGCGAAGTCACAGTGGTCCGCGTTTTCAACTTCTGCGACACCCCAGGGATACCTGCGACCCCTGACCATCCGGCCGTTCACTTCCTCCATCGTACTGCTGCCCACAACTGCAAAAGGAACGCGATCTTTCAGCGACTTCTGCAGCTTTCTCTCTTCGTCATCTTCAGGGTTCGGAAATTCATAAATGAGAATGTTGTTTTGCTTTATCTCATCTAAAATTTCGCGCTTGAATCGGCTGCACTCCTCAACTGTCATTGTGTCTGCTTTGGCAATCACTGGGACGATGTTCACTTTGTCGTGTAATTTCTTCATGAACTCTATGTCAAGGGTCTTCATCCCATGTCCAGACGGTGCGATGAAGTACAGGCAGCAGTGGACTCTGCTGTCATGAAATGGCACTCGATGCACACGTGATTCGGCGACGTAGAACTCGGCATTCTGAGCTTCAATGTAGTCAATTATGGGCTGCCAACAACCAGTGTTGTCGACAGCGTCTCCAAAGCCAGGTGTGTCTGCGATCGTCAACGCCAGGTCGACGCTGCCTTCCTTCAGCAGTACTCGAATTTCTTCAACTTGCACAGTTTTCTTGGCTCGTTGGGATGATAGTGGACGGTCACATGGGTAGATGTCAGCAAGGAACATTGAATTCACAAGCGTCGACTTTCCGAGACCCGTCTCGCCTGCCACCATGAGGTTAAACTCGAAGCCCTTCTTGACTGCCTTACGGTATACCTGGTTGGGCAAGTTAGCGAAGCCCACGTAGTCCTTTGGAGCCCGGAGCGTGGGGAACATTGGGATAGCATCTCCGGAAGCCCAAGTGCTGTCGAAGTCCTCGCTCAATCCTGGCTGGAGGCCACCACGGCCGGCGGACCCTGCTGAGGCAGTGGCATTACCCCGCGAGAATAAGCCCCGATTTGAAAGTGTGGAACTTGCCAGGGACAGCGACGAGCACGATGACACAGACTCCGTAAGCCTGTCGGTTCGTGGTGGAGTGGACGAGGAGCGTGAGGACGCTGAGCTCCCGTGGTCGCGTCGTCGATGCAACAAGCGGCCCAGGGCGCCGCGGTGGTAACCGCTGCGTTGAGCGGCGACTTCCTCGGATGAGCCGATACACGCCGACCGATAACGAAGGAGCGGCATTCTTCAAGATGTTTTACCACAAAAGAACGTTAGCAACGCGCTCTGAAAAAGTGCTCGCGCAGCGAGAGCCAGCACTTCTTTTTCATTTTGCCCTGTCACCCGCTCATGAGGGAAATTTCTTTTTTTTCTTTTGCATCCCTCTCAGTGGCACTTATAGTGGCATTGTACACAGTACTTCAGATTCTTTTAACTGTGTTGTGACAGCGTTTACTTTTAAAAAAGAGTTGAGTGTGCTGTTGTGGGTGCACAAATTTTGCACAGTTACAAATATTTCCACCTGCTTCCACCTGCTTCCACCTGTTCGTTGCAGTGAGAGCCTTATGCTGCTTGCATTCTGCGAACCGCGAAGGAAGCAGACCCCCACCCCCTCTCCCTTTTTTTTTTCAAACTGCTGTACCTTGCGCGGACCAGAAAGCGAAGTAAAATGACTGCGTTCTGCTTCACAAGAATAGTGCAGCATTCTGCTAGTTATGCATAGCACCAGCCAATCAAAAGCTTAACGCGTAAAGCTGTTCGCCAATAAAAAGTGCCCGCGTCTGCGAAGTCGTGTTATGTAAGTGCACGACAACTGAGGTACCCACTAAGCAGCGCCGGGAATTCTTGTGTACACATGCGCCGTAATGGAATTTTTATTTACATGGGGGCCAGAAAACCAGAGAAGATCGCCTCTAAGATCTTGGACGCCAGCCGCTCGGGTTCCATTTTCGGGCTCGAGTGACGCGCAATGGGAGCGCAGATTGATTGCGGCTTCATCTTTTTCATTACAGTGCGAAGAGCTTTGAGGTTGGCTGGCGCCAGCTGCACCTTCCACGAAGCTGCGGTACTTTACTGCGGCGGTCTTTATTTGAACTTCGAGCCGGCATGTGCCGCAAGTGATATTTGACCGGAATTACATGATAAGAATGCGCTATGTTAGGCCCTTCTCTTTCTTGCACTGCGTCGAAAAAAAAATGTATTATGTTTCGTGCATGCGTATAATATACGGAGAACGCTGGCTAGGTTGCACAAGTAAGCTTGTGAGGGCAAGGGCTAACGTGGCTGATTTATGTTATCGCGGAAGGTTCTAGAGGAACTGAAGTACTTGATGATTATATAATTTGTAGGTGGACTCACGGGAGTGAGGCTGGAGAAAAGTCGGTTAGAAGCGACGCATTTTCCCAAGACTCCTGCTTGCTTAACCTGGCTCAAATTCGATAGTGCGGAGATACATAAAGGTTACAGTTGCAGTAGACACATTCAAAGAGTAAAGGTCTTGCGCAGTGTCCCCTTTCTTTTCCATCACCGCTACTCGAGTAAGCAGCACTTGGGCCATGGACTGCGATGGAATAAAACTTGCCCGCCTCCAACTGTCGTCGCAATTCTTGTTTATTCATTGCTCCAGTCCCTCATCGCCGCTTCTAATGCTGCTTCTACACAGGCAAACTGACACACGAGCATGTTTTGGGTCTCCCTGCAGTTGACAATGGAGACACGCGCACCCTAGTGGCAATGTAGAGCAAGTACATATCCCTATACGCATGCAGTGTACGCGTACGCCTGTCGCTCTTTAGTTTCCCTGCCGTGCGATGCACACATGGCTGGTCATGACGATTTCATGTTGACGGCGCAAGTGTAGCTCAGCCAAAGAGCGCTATGGCTAAAGTACGTTTTTGTCTACACGAGGTTGGATAGAAGGTCAATATTTTCTCAAGCATTCCGCACCAGGGAAGCTGAGCACCAAAACAGTGGAAAGCTTGTGCCCAATCGAAAGCCGGTCGCTACCCGGCGGAACTGGGGATAAAACCCTGCATCACAACATGGTAAGCAACGAACTAGTTTTGTACGAAACATCTTGCTCAAATATGGGTTACATTTTTTTTATTTATTATACATACAACATCCAAAAATACAGAGATTGTTTGGACCCATCGCCACAAGGCGATGTGTTATAGTGTTGGGTCGAGTACAGACTATGGCACAAGAGCAGGCAGACACAAAACAGCAACGGTTCACATAGGGTTTGTATATGCCACTATACATAGTGGTCAAGGAAACGGCCGCTGTTTCCCAGCTGGCTTACTCTGCCCGATTTATTGATGAGAGATTTGATTAGTTCTACAGTCAAATTTGGATTCGCAGAATGCATTTACTGTAGAGATTTCCGCAATGCCTCGCACGTAAATCTTAGCGTATTATATTCTAGTTTTTTTTATGACCCCTTCTCCTCGGAAAAGTTTCGTGGAATCAAACTTTACGGTCAAGTTCGTTTCGTTAGGACGAACTGTAGAGCTCTTACAAACCGGACGGCCCACTTTTATAATGCGGTAATTTTTTCAAAGAATCAAAACTTTGCCTCGAAGAATTGGTTTCTAACTGCATTACTTTCACAGTGCTGAGTGAACTGTTAGCATCAATCCTTGCCCAGATAGGTGGATTGCGCTAACTACAATTACTAGGCGTTTGACTGCCAATACCAGGTTTCTCGCTTAGCCTGATTGGCGACCCACGCTAGCACCGGAACCAAGCTCTACCAACTTGCGGATCAGTTGCGGATTTGGCATAAGCTGGTTCGTACTGCGTGTTTATTAACGGACAGCAGTAGAGCATTAGCGTCTATTATTAGTGACTGCCATCTGCAGGCGGTTTGCTTTGCAAAGCCCATAAGCCATCCTTTCGGTGGTAATCTTTGCGGAAGTCTTCGCTCACCGATCGCGCCACACGGACTTCTGCTTTTTACGTATGCGACGAGCTCTCTCGATAAGCCGACCAGAGCGTCTGCTTGGAATTCTTGCTTCTAAGGCATCCATGAAGAGAGTGCGTGACCGCGCTCGAGTTAGGCATTCTGGGCCGCTAGCAGCGAAGTTGTTCCTTTATCGGGTTCTTTACCGTGCTAACAGTTAGAAAAATAACTATTAGAATTTAGTTAGTCAATCTAATAGTTAACATGATTCGTCTGCTTTTTGACGTCCTCCAGCACTGGTATTACTATGCGGCAAGAACCTTCTCTTTAGCTCAAAAACCCTTTTTTTTAAAATTAGTTTGGTTTATGGTTTATATGGGTGTAACGTCCCAAAGCGACTCAGGCTATGAGGGACGCCGTAGTGAAGGGCTCTGGAAGTGTCGACCACCTGGGGTTCTTTAAAATGCACTGACGTAGCACAGCAGACGGGCGTCTAGAATATCGCCTCCATCGAAATACGACCACCGCTGCCAGGACCGAACCCGCGTCTTTTGGCACAGCAGCTAAGCGCCATAACCACTGAGCCACCGCGGCGGCTAAAAATTAGGGATCACCTTCCCTGAAACAGCTTTTAATTTAATTGGTTTTTGGAGGGAAAGGAAATGGCGCAGTATCTGTCTCATATATCGTTGGACACCTGAACCGCGCCGTAAGGGAAGGGTAAAGGAGGGAGTGAAAGAAGAAAGGAAGAGAGAGGTGCATATTTATTTATTTATTTAAGTACCCTAAGGGCCCGGCTGGGCGTTTCAAATTACATTACAAAGCAGGAATTAGCTTTAGAAACGAAAGCTGCAGTCAGTATCTACTGTGAAGTCGTTTGAAGTCGTTGTCGTCGCCTATTTGTCACCGCAGCGGCGTCTCAGCCTGCCTCCGTTGTTGTATAGTGCGGCGCTGCGTTTGTATTTCGTTCTCTTCGTCTTCTGCGTCATCCCTTCTGTTAGCGCATATACGTGGAAGCGACATCGTGCTAGTGCCTGTAAGTTTCGAATTATTTAGTTTTTACGTTTTCTGATCCTTTAGGACCACCCCGCATATTCACAATAAAAATAATGGCGGTGGTTTGGCTCTGGTTAAACCTGGAGTGACGCAATAGCTGCGGCTGGTCAGCACGTGACCAGGACGGCGCCGCGCCGCCGGCAGCTGCTCCGCACCACGTGACCAACGACGTGACTGCGTGGCGACGCAGCCACGCTGAAGGCTCGAAATGTTACCGTAATGTACTATCGCTACAAAAGACGCCGGCCAACAATGGAGGATATATAAAGGAATCTTAGGAATTGAATCAGGAGAAGAAAACAGCGCACTAAGTGGACGACAGCTTGAGGCTGTGCCGGTCTCTCATTAGCCAAGGTCTTTATTTACTGCTGCCTAATTATTTATTTATCTTTCATCCAAACTTCAGCCGACGATTTTTCTCTCTCGTTTTCAACTTTCGGCTTTTTCCGATTTTTATATTTGAATAGTAAACTTCGTCCTTTTCTTAATTACTAACTAGCTGTCCCTTTTTCTTTGCCACCGAGAAAACAACGCTTTTGAAAAAATTACAAAACACGCGACGATCATTATGAAAACACTGAAATCCAGTTAGAGGATGGGGAAAAGGAGGGCGGTGTCCTTAGTTCGGGGCTCCATTGGCGTATGCTGCTGCTTTTGCTCGTTCGATAAGCTCACTTTGACGTCTTTCGTCCGAGCTAGACAGTGCTGCCTCCCACCCCTGCCGCGTTGACTGAGTTATAATATCAATGACATGGTTTTTATGGAAGGCCCATGCGATGAATAAGTAGTGTTAATTGCTTCGTTAAGTGTTCAACAGGATGCCAATACAAAAATGTTCGGCTTTTTCGCCAGCTATCTCGTTTTCATCAGGTAAAATCACTTTTGTTTTGTTATTTTTGACGCACGTTTTACGTTCAGTTCGTTCCGAACGGCTGGCGTAGCTGCCTTCATTTGAGCTCAACTATTATGGCCGGGACTGCCGCAGCAATGTCGCTCTTAATTTTAGGGAAGCTGACGAGGTACACAAATAGCAAAATGCCTTTCTAGCTGTGCGAAGTTATTTCTGAGAAAAAAAAAAAGCTTAGCCAAGGCTGAGCTTTACACCTATTATGACGGAAGTAGATTAATTAAGATAAGCCTGCCTGTACTAAACTGGTCAGGCGTAGAATAACCAGGATTAAGGTTGAATAAACTCGCAAACAAGGGGAAAGTCTACGTTACGTAAATTTCTTGATGATCTGGTGAGCGACTTGGCCCTCGATACCAGACGCAACCACGAAAGTATGACACGCCAAAGGAGGTCATTAAACTCTTCTCTAAGGCCTCTTTGTCATCTGTCGAATTTCGCCCCTAATCCCAGCATACGTATTAACGTTAATGTCTCTGCTCGTTACAGCGAGGTGCTCCCGCCAGCAACCTGCAGTTAAGTGGTTCGTCGCGTAATTTCTGAGAAGCGCCAGCTTTTTAGGAAATCGGGATGTTCTGTGTAAGGTCCGACGTAATCAACAGGTCTTGCTCCACATTGGTTCGAGACCGTTGGCGACAACACGGCTATACTGGGTAACGAGTGCTAACGTCGCAGTACCTGTAACATAGACATGTGAGCTGGCGCTGGCCAAATAAAATAAACAAAGGAAGTCTCGAGTAAATAGCGCCGATTCGCCAGCGTTGCCCGAGGACTTGCTTGCGATGCCAAAACTCTTTCGTCCCGACTTTCGGTCGATACCGGTCATCATAAGGAAGTTCGCATTTGCATGGTATATCCCGCTACATTTGACGCCATGCTGTACTCTCGCTTCGCGATCCAGCTGTAAGCACGAAAGCACTAGGCTCTTTGCACTAGGTGCACTAGGTGCTTTGGGCAGCGCAAGATTTGAACATACGCACGGAATGCATATTCTTGTTGTACTACCAATGGATAGGCTCAGAACGATCGCAGCTTTTGCTGCATTTTGAAAGCTGGAATGCTTCGAGATGCTTGAGCAGCTTTTGCTCAACTTGTCTCAAACGCTTCATGAGGGTTCAAGCTTGTCCTTCAGCAAAGGCGCTTTCAGACGCGAGAGGCTGTTAAAAGCTGAAATTCGCTGGGATGCAAATGTAAATTGGTTTTTAGGGAAAGGAAATGGCGCAGTATCGGTCTCAAATCTCGAAGAGCACCTGAACCGCGCCGTAAGGGAAGGGATAAAGGAGCGACTGAGAGAAGAAAGGAAGAAAGAGGTGCCGTAGTGGAAGGCTCCGGAATAATTTCGACCACCTGGGGATTTTTAACGTGCACTGACATCGGAACAAGATGGTTTTTCTGGGAAACTTAATGCGACCTCTCCGTTTCAGGGCAAGCCTAACGCACCTCAGAAGAAAGGTGCAACTTTCGTGCAAAGAACTGAATAATCGGACAGATTAAAACATTATCGGACAGTTTACTCTGCTGAGTGTCCGTGGGCTGTGCGGTGCACGTTAAAGAATCTCAGGTGGTCGAAATGCCTTCTTTGGCACGTAAAAAGCCATTAATTATTAATTCTGTTTAATTAGAACATTGTATAACCAGTTGTTATGATGTGGTAGAGGAGAAAAAAAAAACTAGCTTGATCGGCGCGCCTTAAGCCTGTTAATATTTATTGCCTGTTTTACGCAGTATGAAATAAGCCCTGCGTGATGTAGAAGCGCGCGCCGGCCGTAAAGGCTTCGGTGCGGGGGGCTTTCACCACCGTTAACTTCGAATGCTGGCGCGGTGCCCGAACTCTCGGCGCTGCATATTTCATGATACCGTTCTTTTTCTTTTGCGAATAGTGTCTTTCGGCGTCTCCAGAGGGCGTTACGACACCGGGCATAGCACGCGAGGGTTTGTTTACCCGGCATAACATTGGAGCTTTGGAGCGTTCGGGTCGTGCGGTGCTGGGGCAGGAAGCTTTCATCAATCTATTACAGCCCCGAAAAGAACGCAAAAAAGGGGCCACTACTACAGCTGAGCTAATACTTTCTCCAATACTGTGGGAAGCCCTCAGTGCAGGAAGAACTCGAAAGAAAGGTAGGCGTACTTTTTTTTTTTTTCAGTTAGTGAGGATCATGCATTTCATCACTGGGCTTTCAAAATAACGAACGAAAATATTATTACGCCTGCAGCAGACAGCACCTTGCAGAGCGAAAAGCAGAAGTCTCAAATATTCACCGAGTACCCTTATTGCTGATGGGAATGACTGTGTAAATTAGCGACAGAAATGGAGACTTAAAAATGATGATCGCAACTCATTACCACAATAGTAGGTGTTGACTCGAGCCGCTTTATGATTAAAAATGAAAAAAAAAAGCACACCAACAACGTTTTGAAGGAACGAGGTTTAACGCAATTATATTTTTATTCGTGCCGTTATTCTTGCGCAGGTGTATTTCTTGCGCTTTAGCATATGCACTATGCACGGTTCAGCAGATAGTGTCCATTATTAATTTGCGTGCAGTCCATCAAGGTTTTATCCCCGATATCAGCATTGACTGGGGAATTACGAAAGCGTGGGAGAGCGTTACGAAAGTCAGCCACATCGTCGCAAGAGCAGGACGGACGCGTTCCAAGATAGCCTTGGTTGGGCAAGACAGAAGGATGAAAGGGGGAAGGGTCAAGCTGCTATTGGATACGGGGGTGGCTGGCTTCCAGCGAAGTTTTCCACCCTTCTTCCTACGTTCTGAAAACGCGTTCAAGTGTCAGCGAAATGAACGGGGTTCTGACTATAGAGAATGCGCTAACAGAATGTAAAATGGGCAATTCAAATACTGCTGCTGTTAAAAGGCCCTGGGAACACAATTCCTGACCCGTTCCTCCGTTCCCATCAGCAGCCTTGGCTCTCCAGCCGATGGATCTCTAGCGCTCCACCACCGGGTCTTTGGTCCGTTCCCTGGCCTCGCCTAGTACGACACCTCGCTCAAGTGCTAGACCCCCTTACCCCCCTTACCCCCCCCCCCCCCCCCCTCCTGTCAAGCTCATGTGTGGCCCACCACCAGGTCGCCTACTCTTGACAACGCGTATCGTGAGTTGCCAGAAATAAAATTTTCACTCACTGGCTCACTCCCGTAAAGTGGTGATATAATCCGCCAATAAACAAAAAAAAGACCCCTACGGTCAGTTTTACGGTATGCGTACTAGAGGAGGTGACATATATTACGCTCACGCGTACATGTGCAAAAAAAAAAAAAAGTGGCCTGCGCAGGGATCGAACCTACGACCTTCGCGTTATTAGCACGACGCTCTAACCGACTGAGCTAGCAGGCCAGGACGCTGACGTCGCTCTTACTGCTCGAAGCCAACCATTCATGTCGCTCTCAAGACACTCGCAAACGCGTTTTGGCGTTTGCAGCGCGCGGAGGGACGACATGGCGGCGCGAATGCGTGACAACCTGGCACTACGGTGGCAGTAGCATATGACATAGTATGAGGGGCGTTCATTTAATGTGACATGACTTTCAGCGTAACCTGTTGAAGGGGTCAACGTCATTTCATGCGGACCATGAGATCTCAAGGTAACCGCGGGTGTGGAATGAACAGTCAGCGCGGGGAAAAAAAAAAGGAATCTAAGAAGGACTACTTAGTGAGCCAAAATGATTGGCCGAGCACTGAGTGCACTGCAGGCGCTGCGCTGCTTGGCCTTTATTAGCTTCCCGCACGCCTGCAGCAAGTGAACCAGAAAAGCGAGGTAGCAGAAGTACGTCATCAGGGCAGGACCTTTCATGCACGTACCAAGAAAGAAACGGGAAGTGTTTAGCGTTCTCTCATGTCTTTCGCTGCATGCGGAAAAGACTTCACTTTCGGGGCTTTGCTTATTTCATTTTATTGTCAATTTATACGTGCAGAATATCGCACTTACTTCTCGGTTAGAAAAAAAAACATACCTTGATGTGGGCATACATACCGGTACGGCTGCAAACGACCGTCGTTCGCAATATAAGGGGTGGCCGACGCAATCGATCCAGCCGGTAACAGTCGTTGAAGCCCGGCAGTTTACCTTCCAGCGCATGCAGGGGTGGTCAAAGAACCCAGAGTCGAGTGGTGAAGAAAGCTTGCTGTGAAAACGCTTACTATCTAGGAAAACTGTTTGTTTTCAAAAAAGAAAATAAATCTTTCATTATAGGATTCCGCGCTAAAAAAACCAGTGAACCGTTATGGCTGCTCGCTAAGTTCGGCTGACTTATTCTTCTCTCTATCATTGCTTCCAATCTCACCAGTAAATTCCTGTTAGCGAAAGCATGCAGCACAGATGGCTCTCATGGAACATTCAAATTTTGCCCCTGTGCATTGCTGACAGAATTATACACGTGGAAGATGTTACCAAAGTGTACCGTGAGTCAACAGGTTCATAAATTCTTGAATACAGAAGTTCCGGATAATTTCTTTTACGATATTTCGGTGGTACACTACATAAATAGCGAAATAAAACTATAAATTTACATGATCATGCACTCAGTGCGAAAAGTGTTCGCACTCATATTCACGGGTTCGGGCGCGGTGCTCACGCATGTCTGCTTGTAAACACCGGCTGTGGGTCACACGCCGGCGGAGAGGCCACGGCTAGAGAGAGTTGGCTGTCCTCCCCCATTGCCCTCCCACCACGCCTACCACGCTTCCTCTCACGTAATCGCCGCTGCCATGCCACCGGAGACTAAGTGAAATAAGCGCCAGGAACGACTGCATTGCGCGAACGGCAGCAAATGAACGGGATCGCAGCGAGGGGTTGTAGGGTAAGGGGTGGAGGGAGATCACGAGCAGGAGGGGGAGGATTGACCCGTCCTTCTCTATGCATCACGGCTCCCTACGTTGGGCTCGAACGTCCTTGAGCCGGCGTGCACAGCTAGAACACTAAGCGCCGCCGTCGTCTTCCAATTTCTCCTTCTCCCCGTTCCAATCCCCTCATCCTCGTCTCCTGTTCTTTCCTTTGTTCCGACGACCCCCCGCCATTACCTGCCTCCTCTGTCTTCCACGAAGACGCCGGCACCACAAGCAAACGCCCACGGAGGAACGCGCGGAGATGCCAGCACGATCGACCGCCAATTCTCGGGCCTGCCAGCGAGGACTAAAAACATGCAGCGTTGCAGAAGGTGGAGAGCAGACGCCACAAAGTCACTCACCTTATTCTTACAGCTATTCGCTGGTTGGTAATGGTTCCTTACAGGTGGGTGGGGGGGGGGGGGGGTTCTTACAGTTAGCACAGCCAAGACGACAGCCGCCTGGAAACTAACCCGTACGAGAAGCTGTTGAGATTCCATCCCTAACTCGCTGATAACTTCCCCACCACTGCGCGGTTTTTATCGAGACAGTGGTGAAGCGTGCCTGGCGGTGGCGTCTTCATTTTCGGCCGGACGGTCTAGATGATGTCCGTGTCCCGAGCTGCTGCCCTTCCCGTTTTTTTATTTAGTTATTTCTTTTGGTGTGGTTTAGTTCGGGACGTGTTGGGGGGCGCCAGGCCGTGAGGAGTGCATGGCCCCACCCAGGCGCGCACGGCAACAGCGCTTCTGCGGATTCGTGAGGCACGCAATATGAGAGAACACACTTTCTCACTTTCCCCGATTTTTTTTTTGCTTTCTTCTTTTCGTTTTCTTCCCTTTTTTTTCGCACTTTCGCCGATGTTCCCGCTTTTCTGTTTCTGACCGTGAGAGGCTGTCAGCTTCTCGTCCGGGGCGTGGCCGTCCCGCTGCCTCCACGGAGACCCGAAAAATCTGGCAGCTCATCCATGTTTCACCGTCGTGGCCGTCCTGTCTGTTTTGTGTCACGTCTGAACCTCCGTCGCATTTATTTTTTTTTCTGTGTACTGCAAACACTGCTTCAAGTAGCTCTCCGTCCATATAGCCTAGATATTGCACCTTTTTGTCCGCAGCATTACATAATGTGGAGCTCACATGCGTCAATCCGAACTTCATTTTTCCCTGATTCGAGGCATCGCTCAGTCGCTCCGTGTGGTTTCGTAATGATGACGTATTTCGTGCAACTTCTTGTATGTTTTTTTTAGCTGTCAGTCAAATCGGTTGGTTTATCAAGGTCAAGAGGAATGAAATGAACTAAATAGAAATCTAGGCGAACCGCTGAAGATCGTCCCTCTAAAAAAGAAAAATAGAGATCTGGAAGGAGTCAGGCGTTCAGGGTGGTCCGGCATACGGTGTTAGTGTTTTTGTACTCTCTTACCTCCTTTTTTCTCTTTCAGTTCTGTGCGGCGTGGAGGCAGCTGCTTGCAACACCTTAAAGGCCTCGATGCGCGATTGCCGCGTTTCGAGAGACTGTGCCGAAGGAAATGGTTATATTCGGCCCGATCTTTGTTCATCGTGTTACAATGGCATGCAGACCTTGGATCCCGGTCTTTTGTGCGGACTCCCCGCTCACCGCGCAAGGTCTCGCAACGGCTGCCAAGAACACGGCGATTACGCGTGCGAAGGTGGCAGAGACGAGTCCGGACGCGGAATCTGTTTGCTTTCAGCGGATGAACCGCTGCCGCACGATTCAAAGTTGCGCGCCGATCTATAGCGATTACTTGAAAGCTAGGTTTTGAAATCATTACAAAATGATTTCAAATCCTAGCTTTCAAGTATCAAGGCAGTCAGTTGTGCTGTCCTCGCGGCTTCGTTGTTGTTTATTGACGAACCTTTACCTTGAATTCTGCCCAATACACGAATTATTGCGGTAGAGGAGAAGGAAAAAATTGCGACTATTCCCTCTGTTCTTTTCAGCATCATGAACAGCGGCGAGGACAGCACGCAGCTGGTTGCAGTCTTTCGGTGCTCTTGTATGAAGGAATCAGCATGCATTACTGTTCTGAGCGGTAGCAGTTTAACCTCTCAGGGCCTGATAGGACAGCACATTTTCTATATACTACAGACCCCAAAGTGTATGGCCCTGTGCATGCTGTATGCCCATGAAATCTGTTGCTTGGCAAGCACTTTTCACCAGAGTTCATTTTTTTTTATCAATGCATCAGGGCTAAAAGAACACCTCTGTTCCTAATTATGAAATGGCTGAATTGCGCCTATCGCCTGAACCATAAAGAGTGACTGCGTTCACACCAGGCAAGTTTTGGAATTAAAATTTATTTTTAAAAAGAAAAAAATAACAATTTATTTAACTAACCATTCTATCTGGCTAGAGATCCAGGGAACAGGTTTAAGGACTTCGAAGTTTGAGCAGTGCTTTCCGTTTAGTGCTGAGCAATACTTTCTGTATTTGTCATTGAAACTATACACTCGGTGCGCCTCCTTTTGCGCTTCAGATATATAGGGTGTTTCAGCTAAGTTGAGCTTCAAGATTCTGGCAAAGCGAAGTGCCCACGCTCATCGCAGAGCCATCGTTGTGACCATTGGCTTGTTTATTCATCGTGAATTTGCGTAACCGACTATCTTCAATCGGAAAGTCTTTGAGGGTGGTAACATCGTGATGCGGGAGCGCAGAGTCGCGGGGCGATTCTTAGATCTTGCTTTCTTTATTTTAAGCTCGAAAAAAAAAAGGAACCACGCTGAAGTTACTTTGAAGAAAACAACTAAAATGTAGCATTTCGCAACGCCCATCTGCAACTTTTGCATTGAAGATTTCGCACTAATGTTAACGGTACAAAGCGTTTGCTAAGTTATCGTTGCTAATTAACAAATCAGGCGCTTTTAAAAAATAGCAGACCTGGCCAAACGGCTGCAGACTACACTCTGCTAGTTGAATCTTTGTAGAGCATGCTGTCGTTTTTTAAACCTTGGTACAACTTACCTGAAACAACCTGCATGTGTGCAGTGTAAAATACTGAAAATTTGTTTACGATAGATTTTCTGGGATCCCGCGCCAAATGTTTCTAACATAGTTAATTTCTTAGGTTAATTTCTTAACTAATAAGTTTACTGCTATGCTAGCTAGCTATCTTTATGTTTTTCTTCGAGACCTTGCACAAATATGCGCACGTTTACTATGAAGCGAGAAAGCGCACACGTGATGCTTTCGTTGTGGTACAAGTTTATGAAATTGCTGTTTTATACTTCTGCTCATCCACCCGAGTTCCAATCGTGCACCAGTTTTTGTAGTAGCCCGTCTAGAACTTCAATAACCGTCCCGGTCTCTAAACGTTTCCTCATTAAAGCCTTCTCCTTCTGGCAATAGCCATGCATAAAGTTGTCATCATGTTATCGGGGCTATTTCGGCTTCTGTGGGTTTCAATAAGCGCTGATGCATTGGCATGCGTAGTTCGGGATTTCTGTTTGAGCTATATTATATTAAAAAATGATAGAAAGCTAGAAAACTGCGCTTTTTAATATGTATATCACGTAGGACGTGCGAGAAGCCGAATTATGCTCAAGACCCCCCCCCTCCCCCCCCCTCTTTTCTGAATCAGATCACGAGCGTAAACTATCCTTTCAAAAAATACCTCTCGCTTTCAGGGAGCTGCATACAACGCACACATACCGCAGCGGTGGCCAAGTGGTTGAAGATCCGCCTCGCATGCGGGAGGTGCGGGGTTCGATCCCCAGTGCCGCCGGTACCCACCGTTGATACAATGGGTACAAGCTTTCCCCTGGTCTGGTGCTCGACTTATTTAGGGTGAAATGTTTGGGAAATGGGTCTTTGACCCCACCTTGAGAATTTGAAAATACCTTGTGTCATGGCGCTCTTTGGCCATAGATGCCCTTGCGCCATAAAAACCCATCATCATCATCATACCACGCACACGAATGTGCCATTCGTGCCTTTATTATCGACGCAGCGGCGAGTGCACGAAAGAGTTCCGTTTTCTTCTGCTACCAGCGTCTCACGCACTAACGATCCTCAATCTCGCCGTGTCTGTTTGCCGTACACGTATAGAGGCTCGCACTAAAGCTCTGGGAGGCCGCGGATTTGCTCCGTGATTTCTTAGCTCGCCCTTCAGCAGGTCCCGGTGCACATAAGCGATCGATCGGCCGCCGCGTGTAATCTCGGGGCTATTTTTGTGGCCCCGCGGCGGCAGCGGGGCACCGACAAGATAGACAGCCGGACAGCTCGTCGATTTTCCGGCTTTTCCGAGAAGGCCCGTGATGGAAGACCGCACCGTTTATGAGAGCCGGCTCGGTATGAATTAATTCCTCGGCCTCCCGGCTTGCACCATCGTACACGCAGTATAGCTTACCGCGTTTTGCAATCCATGTACAGGCTGATGTGATATGAGACAAACTAAATTCGAGCTTGAGAAGAGGCTTTACCAGTTTTACGAGTGGATCCCGCCTGAAAAAGGGCTGTATATATACCGGCCATTCGTTCGGTGGAAACTTACGGGACCGCAAAAAGTGTGCATCTAGCTCTCTCATACTTAGGGTGCAATTGTTGGTTACATGCTAGTAAGGTGTTCCCTACAATATTCCTTCCACATATACATAGACCTAAAATATTAATTGAACTTAAGAAGCGGATTGCTATATACGGTTATGTATATATATATATATATATATATATATATATATATATATATATATATATATATATATATATATATATATATATACATTACATACGTCTCATATTTGCTTTGTTTCGTCATTCTGGGAGAACTATCCATTGCTTGCTCTCGCGACGCGGTTAGTTTTGTATACACGCGAAGCTATGTACCATAGTGAATAAGGTTAGTGACGGTACCGCGAGTCACTGTAAAACTTCGATATCATGCTTAAATATAGCGCTCCCTGAGACGCGGCTTCCTGGATGGACGACTGCCGACCGTCCAGCTCAACATCGCTGGCGTTGAGCTCCTTCGTGTAGTTCATGGGCACAACTCCAGTCAATTAATGAATAGCTTACTTTCGAAGACTTCGCCCTCTTGCCTGCTTGTTGTCTCCGCTATCTGAAAATGCGAAGGTCCCTTAGTGCAGCCCTGACCAATGACTTCTTTCTCTTAGTATCGCATCACATGGCACTCTTATCTCCTTGTTTATTGCTCTCCAACCTACCAACATTAGCTTGATTACACGCGATGCATTCCAAGCAAGATAGCAAATGTAGCGACGCTTTAGGATTCCAGCGCATAACAGCAGTCGTGCGTGGTATTGTAGCTGGTAATCACATTGTCAGTTCTGTCAAATCGGCTTACGCACAGGTTCTCGCAGACGCCGCCCTGCTTCTGAACGTTAAGCTGCACTACGTTGTGTCAACGCATCGCAACCTCCATTTGCGCTAAGCTCTGCCAGGACGTTTTCGTCGCGTCCTCCACGCAAAGCTGCTTGCATGCACCCAAGGTCGGCGAGTCACCGTAAGTATAGAAGCGTCCGTCCTGCTTATACCTGCATGTCTCGCCTTTCCTTGCGTTGAATTCATTGCCTTTGTTTGGCTTAATCCGTGCATGACTAGCCCGAGCACTCACGCTAGCCAGTAACGAGAGCCAACATTCAGTCGCCCACAGTTTTCATGTGTGAATAGCTTCTTGAATTGGGTGCTGGAAGGCTGACACCAGGCTTACCTTCCACAGCACTGCACGGTTTTGAGAAGAATTTCTCCTTCCATCGCTGTGACCGATTAGGTCCTCCCGCTAGCCACTGGTGTAGCTTTTTTTTCATGGTTGCTAGAAGTTGGGTACGGCAGGAAGCGTACTTAAGCGTGCCCACTTGAAACAGGATGTGTGCGTGAGCGATGGTCCAGGAAATTCAATTGAAGATTTCTTCTCAATGATTTCAAGCATCACTTGTAGCGTTTGTAGTCTACTTGTTGGCCGTTGTCATCAGCAGAGAGTATCCGCTAAGAAAAGCGCTCTGCTCTAAAGACCAATAACCGCGACAAAATGCATGCGGACATTGATGACAGAGGCGCACTGAGGTCTGTCGCCGTGCTTCTTGATGGCGCTTTTCTTCACCTTTATTATCCACCCACACTAACGGAAAGTGCTGAAATATTCAATATTTGACATCTTAAATCTTTATTTACGACGTTCTCGCTGCATAGAAAAGCATAGGCATCTCTGCGGACTTTTGAACGCGGACAGATTAAGGGAAAAGATGAGTTAACGGACTCACCGAAAGTGCAGCTAGCTGACCTTTGTTTGCGGCAATTAAAACGCCGAATTAACACGTGCTAATTTCATCCACTGGAGAGATTCAAGATTCTGGCACCGCATCAAAAAAGCTGCACCTACATGCGCTACCCTGGCGCAGATGCGCCATCCGCAACTTGGAATGCGAGGTCGCCTTACGGGAAGACCCGGCACACACCGGCGACCACCTGCTGGGCCGGAACAAGCATCACTTTCTCTCTTCGTAGCGCTGGGATCGCTGCCAAGGCCCGTGTTCGCTGTTCTCGAATGTCCTGGTGGTTGCGCGCTTCATCTCGGCATCTCCATTCCTAGGAACCTGAATGAATGGGCAAGCCTGCGATGTTTATCGGATGCGGGCAGGATCCATGCTTCCTGGAATGTTGCAGGAGCGAACACAATGTTCCTGGTGTTACACCGCCTTGTGAAAGACGCTGTTTTCGATCATGTATATGTCTACGGCCCCGAAGAATTTGCG
Source organism: Amblyomma americanum (assembly GCA_030143305.2). Taxonomy (NCBI): domain Eukaryota; kingdom Metazoa; phylum Arthropoda; class Arachnida; order Ixodida; family Ixodidae; genus Amblyomma; species Amblyomma americanum. The sequence goes on from JARKHS020010628.1 coordinate 29,405, forward strand.
TCGAGATCGTGCTGAGGCCTATTTCCATTCTTGTAGATTATTTCGGCTCTTATGTTACGGATGTACACAGAACTTGTATTACCAAGAGTTTCATTCACGAGGAAATGTGTCTCGGTACTTCTCCAAGGTTTTACTCAGCGGTGTTTTAGCAGCATCATCAGCCTGACTACGCCCACTGCAGGCCAAAGGCCGCTCTCATATCTCTCAAATTAACCCTGTCCTTTGCCCGATGCGGCCACCCTAGCCCCGCAAACTTCTTAATCTCATCCAACCACCTAAACTTCTGCCGCCCCCTGCTACGCTTGCCTCCTCTTGGAATCCACTCCGTTACCCTTAAGGACCATCAGATCAGGTAGATCAGGACCACATTAAAAATTGGTGGCTTCGAGACGTCAGCTGGAGTGAGACTCTCTCCAGGCAACAGATAGCAAGGCAGTTGAAGGAATATAAAACCGATATATTTACACTTCTTTCACTCATAATTTGCTTGTAGTACTTTGGGCCCGGCTTGTCCAGCACTTACTTCTACACGTACAGTTCCTAGTAATATAAACGGAGGCTACTCAGGTTCAGTCAATGATTGTTCCCCACAAAGTGCGGGTGAGAAGCCGTATACATACCTTTTAGATCCCCTTTGTGCTAGTCTGTGCTGGCATAATGCATTTTCAAGTTTCTTGCAGAAGTACAACAATGCTTTTTAATGCGTGAGCATTGGAAGGGACATGTCCCGGAGAAAGTGGCGGATGAGTAAACGGTGAAGCCATAGGTGAATGAAGCCCTATAGGAGTGAAACCCTACCCAGAAGATTGTGAACAAACTGCCCACCGTCGCAGGTGGCAGTTAATTTAATAGAGGATACCTGGAAGAGCAACATGGATCGCAAAAGCCCCGCCGATGGCAGCACCTGCCATCACACGACAGTGGCGCATCGCTTAACCGCTGCACCACTGCGCCAGCAGTGGTATGATGACTCCCAGGGACCTATGAATGTAGAGAATGACCGATGTCGCGGCGTTAAAGAAGATGTTCAAAACGAACGCGCAAAGAATGAAAAATAAAAGAAACCGCGTGTGGTCAATGAGCGTAGTTCGTAACAGCGACCGCTCACGCATTTCAGTCGTGTCGCCCAAGCGAGCGACGTTGATTTTTTGTTCTTTTACTGTATCACACCACCACGAGGCCTTTTCATAGGCAGACAACGTACTTCTAGCTACACTTCACAGAAGTGTTATGCACACCCCTTGACGGTCGCCAGGTGAGAGAATTTTCTCCAATAACGGCCTCGTATCGCCCTTGTCTAAAGCATGCACAGGCATAGAGGCCCTCCCGAAGGCCCTGCTATGGAAGCGGCGCAGCACGGACAGAGGAACTCAATATGAAATACTGAATCAAATTTCAAATGCTTTTAAATGCGTATCATTGCACCATTGCCCGCCACCTATACCAGCGCTCCGAGCGCTGCATGAAATCAGTTGAGTCGAATAATAGGCTTACACCTCTTGAATGCTGTTACCCTTCTTCGTTTTGGTTTTTGCACAAGCCAAATTCCCGGGTTTGAACCCGACCGCGGCGGCTGCGTTTTTATGGAGGAAAAACGCTAAGGCGCCCGTGTGCTGTGCGATGTCAGTGCACGTTAAAGATCCCCAGGTGGTCGAAATTATTCCGGATCCCTCCACTACGGCACCTCTCTCTTCCTTTCTTCTTTCACTTCCTCCCTTATCCATTCCCTTACGGCGCGGTTCAGGTGTCCAACGATATATGAGACAGATACTGCGCCATTTCCTTTCCCCAAAAACCAATTAAATTAAATTAAAAACAAGCCAAATTGTACCGTTGCGCCTATTGAGTACCACATCCATACTGTCTTGTCCTTATGGGAATGAGACAGCCTGGACACGTATTCACGCAACTTGGGTAAGACTTCCTATCGTTGTGAAATTACCTCCTTCTTCGGCTAGTCTCATGCCGTTAGGTTAAAGAAGGTTAACGGATCGAAACTCTGTTCGCATTGACGCCGTCAATGCGGCTTTCATTCGTGACAGCGTGTGCGGGTAATAATACGGCCCAGGGCGTTAATCACGGCTGCTTAGTCTGAAGGCGAAGGGCTCGCAGCCTGGTTGTGTTAGCCACCTCTTCAGCTTACTTGCTTCACTTTTGTCTGTTTTTTTTGTTATCGGTAATATATGCTAGCCGGTGCTGCTCAAATAAGATTTTTCGCCGCTGTGCTATACCACCTTCTCCGGTCGCTCATTCGCAGTGTTTTTTTTTCTTTTCGTCATCTCTCTGCCTGTCTGCTTCTTGTGACCGAGACAAGCCAGCATGCCCGTTTTTCTTCTGCTCCAAGCTTCTTCGCTGTCACCATCGAGAAGAGCAGAAGGATGGGAAGTCTTTTCGTTTTGCAACACGGAGCTGCGCTGCGCTTTCCTTAGGGCTTGTTGACTAACTTGTTTGTCGTCCTTAGTTCCTTTCTCTTTCGTGTTCCTACCCCCATTTCATTAGCCCTCAGGCCATGTAATTGATCATGCCGCGAGCCGTTTCTTTGCTTGTCTCAGCTCTGGCTGCCAATCGCGTCTGGGCGACAGCCGTCGCGTTTGCGTCATTCTCTTATCTCGGCGTTGGATGAATATTGAACGCCGATTCTCGCGAACCGTGGGCGGGCACCTAATTACTCAAAGAGCGGCGTCTTGCCTTTATGCCTGGACGAAGAGGCAGCTGGGCGAAAATGAAAGACAAAAACCTGAGCATCCGAAAATTGCGAAAGTTTTTATTGATTTCAGACATGCACAATAGTTAAAAAAAAAAACAGCCTCAAGCAGAAGACTGTCGTGCGCGTTTGTGCTTGGTTTAAGGCATGAATCGATTCCGGTTTCTCATTTGCGCTGCCGACACAATGCAATCAATCAAAATAGAGCACTTTGAATACGTTAGCAAGACGCCTCATCTGCAAAAGTTTCATCAGTCATAAAATTCGCCCATTGGCTGGAGGAAAGTGACGTCTCCAGACCAGAAGTGCCGTCACTTCCGGTAAAGTCATCAACATCATCTAATGCTATCGCGTTGCCTACACGTCGCGTAATTAGGTGTCTGAGTGAATTTTAGTTGTTGCACGCAATGTTGACACAGGTGCACGTAATGAATGCTCCAAAAACCAGTAGTTGCCCGACTGTGGAACTTAGGTATACCGTAGGCGTCCAAAAACTAAAGACACCGAAAAGTAATTCGAACTACTGATCCGGTGTTCCCGGGTTCGAACCCGACCGCGGCGGCTGCGTTTTTATGGAGGAAAAACGCTAAGGCGCCCGTGTGCTGTGCGATGTCAGTGCACGTTAAAGATCCCCAGGTGGTCGAAATTATTCCGGAGCCCTCCACTACGGCACCTCTTCTTCCTTTCTTCTTTCACTCCCTCCCTTGTCCCTTCCCTTACGGCGCGGTTCAGGTGTCCAACGATATATGAGACAGATACTGCGCCAGTTCCTTTCCCCAAAAATCAATTATTATTATTATTATTCTGACGCCGTGTCTGGAGAAATGGGGTTAGTCTCGAACCCGCTGCAGGTTGGAACAGCCGCGTTTGTCGCACGTACAGCCACCTCAACCGAGCAGCATTTTTTCCGTGAATAAAAAGATATGCAACCAGGCTCAGCGGTTGATAACACGCATCTCGGTATCCTTACGTCTTCAGTATCGGCTTTTAGAGCGGCTCCGGGCGATAGCAGATCGCTCGGGGAAGTGGCGTAAGAGTGGCAGTTGTTCCGCGTTGTGAGCGGCTCGCCATAATAGCGCGCCGATACGAATCGGTCTCGATACGAAGCGGTCGTTGAGCCCGTTTTTCCTCTGCTGTGGTCATTTCACTTCTTTCGCTTCGCCGATTCTCCTCAGCGCACAAGCGTTCTGAATTGAATACGAAAGGTGCAGTTTGGCGACTGCTCAATCTCACCAATCTCGTAAGCGCGTACGGAAGCGGCGTAGTGCAAGTGTGGCCCACCCAGATGTGGCGCATTTTTAAAGAGCCGCTTGTCCGAGCGGCCCGTTATTTGGAAGAGCGGCTCCCGCTCTCTGACACAGGGGGGCGCGGCATTCGCGTTGTGTCTGTTCACTAGCGCCCCCGGCCGTTCGCGAAATAAATGATTGCGGAGCGAGTATTAAGAATTGAAGTGCTGCACTGGCTGAGGTGTTCCTGAAACAAGCCAGTGTTTTGGCCAGTAAAGATAAAGCGCGATTATTATGGAGTTGATTACAGCGAGAAGAAGTGAGCCCGTGTAATGCCGATATTCAACGCTGGGGCTTTAGGCTTAAGTTATGGTGCCTGCGTCTCTGCCCGACGAACTTCCCGACAGAGAGAGACACCACACCACGGGAACCATGTTGGCACTTCGCGCCGATGTCTGCTCTTCTGTCGGAGGTTTCCACGGTGTACGCTGCCACTTCTTGTGTCCGTGCCTTCGCATTCCCGCTCCTCAGCGGCGGTGGCAGCAGCGGTGGTAGGTTGTCTTTCTTGGTGTACCCTTAGGCAGTCCCTGGGTTGGGGGTTGAGCTTGTCGCAAGCTTCAGGCAGGACTAGGCTGTGCAGCGGTATGTGTCGGACCACTGCTGGGAGTCCGTCTCAAGGGCGCGGGCAGGAGCGACAACTGGCTCTTGAATACGATTAGCAACATAACAGCAGAGAAGCGTTAGCACAGTACCATCGCGTCGTGAGAAGCCATCGCACTTTACTTTGGCGAACATGCACTTATCGGTTCTACGGAAGAGGCAGCGTAAAATGAATTTCAGATCTACCAGCACATATGCACTGAAAGTCATCGTGATTACAAGAGCCAGATTTTGTCTAATATCGCAGCACATTTAAAAATAGATAAATGGATAAGGCATAAAAAGGAGAACTACATAGAAAGGGTCACAGAACATGTTCATGCATTTCCTCCTTTTCTTGGGGAGCAGTCATAAGGTGCATGCTCATCATAGATTTCCTTTACACCGCTTGTACTGCGCCTATACGGTAAGCGCAATGCGACCAAAAGTTTCCTGACGAGGTTTTGGGGGCGTATGACTCTCAAAACAATTTTGTTACAAAAATTCCATCGTCTCCTTGTGTTCTATATACGCTGTAGCAAATAAGCCCTAAAATATCTTTCTCGTTAATTTAGAGAAGACCACAGTTCGCCTGCCCCTGGATAAACCAGCCGCAACCCCGCTGGTATGCTGCTTTACAGGCGTCATCAGGACGTTAGTAGGAGGGCGGGAACTGCTCGACATCGGCAAAGCGCCTTTACAGTTAGTAAGCGCCAACTGAAGAGCGCGCTTGCAGGAGCCCGCCGTTCAAAGAGTGTGATCGAGTTTTGCGGACGGTAGCGTGCGTATTACGGTGAGCGAACTCTCTGTGCGCCGATGAGGACCTTTGGCGGTAGTCGCCAGTTGGAGCCGCGAAACCGTTCCACTGGTGCGATGCAGCCTGGTTAAGACGTTCTACTGCCATTTAGCTTTCGAGAACTACTGCGTTCTTTCGCTTTCGGCACTTTGATAACTGACATTAAGGCCAACAAACCAGTGGGCGCCCTTCGGACTAATACAACTAGGGTGTCCCTAACTAGGGGGTATAGACACGTCCGTGGGTGGTAGATTATGCATCTGGAGCATGGGGGTTTCACTTACCCAGCCTTCACACTCTTCTGTTTTTGGGTATGTCGTTCATACGGCTGACGCAGTAAGAGGTGAGTGAGGGAAGCGTCTGTAGTTAAAGGACCTGCTGGTTAAAATGATCCAACTACGGATAACGCACGGTAAAAAGCTTCGTTCATTGCTTTTGCGTGCTCTTAAATATTTGACCCCTCTGTCCTGCCAGAGCCTAGATTTACAGTACTGTGGGCAGTAAATCGAGACACCAGGGATTACCATGAGTGCACGAATAAAATCGGGCTGCACGTGCCGACAGTATAGTCATGCAAATAAAAATGATACAGTTACAACGTGACATGCATACATTGTTTTCAGACTGGGCGAATTATGCACGATATCTAAAAGAAAAAAAAAGAACGTACTCGTCATCACGTTGTTCATCAGGATTCAAGCTGCTGAATCCCAGCTCCAGGCTGACTTCTAGAACTTGCATGAATAAAATGTTTAATGAGGTAACTCATTACAAATTATTGTCATTAGCCGTGCGCGTATTGTCATTTCGCGATGTGCATTAATATTTGGTGCAATGCGCGAAAGAATCCTCCGGCAGTCCTTGACAGACGGCAGACTTCGCGCTATTCAATCTTCTATTCAGACAACCTTCGCGCATGACAACTAATCTTTACCTACACCTTCTGTCCATTTACGTCACCGCATTACCAGCGCCATTCAGCTTAGGTCAAGCCTTAGAGGCGAATTATCTGTTCAACTGCGCAACTGGCACATATCTAGAAGAAACGCGCTAAACTTTTTACGAACAAATAAACCAAAAGAAACAGAACAAATAGACAACACCGAGCGCGAACTGACGACTGATTGTCAGTTTGCGCTTTGTGTTGTCTTCATTCGGTTCTTTTGTTGTTCGTAAAAGGCTTGGCGCGTTTCTCCAAGATGCATAACCGACTAGGCCCTGTTCTCGCACTTCTGGCACACATCGCTAACAAGACAATTCGTAAGAGGTAAGGCAGTGTACCGCAGGTGGAACTCTTTGCGCACGTACAAGTGCGGTAGGTACCGGCCACCAGGAACTGCCGCGCGAAGGAGTGCATTCCAGAACAGCGTTTGTTTGGAGCTGTCGCAGAGCTGCTTGCGCCGTGTCTTGCGTGCGTCGCACCGCTGTCCTTTTAGGCAAATGGGGCTCCTTATCACGCCCCCCGAACTACGAGATGGCGATACACATGTACGTCAGCGCACAGATCGCTTCCTGCGGCACGTGCCGTAGCTGGCTGCTCTCCTTCCATGTAACGCTTATAGCATGCGGAAACTTGGACGGACCGCCCGAAGGCAAGGTTCAAAAAGCTTTTCGTAGTATACGTCTTCGCGCGTAAGTTGGGCTCGTGTTTTTCTGTGCCTCAGCGATATCGTCTTGCTGGCTGCTTGGAGCGGTCATATATATATATGAATGGGAGATGTTGAAGAGAAGGCGAAGGGTTGCCATATTATCAGAAACTTTTTTGAAAATGCAGCAGAGCATATAGAGGGAAAGGATGCAGGGAACCTTGTTTCTCGTGACAAGGGGAGTGGGTTTTGCTGTATATATATATATATATATATATATATATATATATATATCGCCTGGGGTAAATGTGACACCGGGTTTGGATATCACATGGTTCTAAGTTGGAGACAAGTTCGTAACCACCCAATCTCACACGCTCAGGAGTATACGGACTCAGAGGTGCACGTCGTCAATCTGGGTGCTGGTTTTGGGGTGCTTGAGGGAATTCCTGGGTTTAACTCGAGCAGATGTTTGACGATCGGGTGGATTTATGAATAGTGACTTGCCGAAGAAGCAAGCAGTAATGTGGGATTTGAGAGACACCGTTTCGAAGGGTGCTGACTTAAATAGGGCAAGGTTTGTAAATAAGCATAAGGTCAATGGCGAAATCTCATGCTGTTATGTTGAGAGCGAAGACAACTCTGCAGACACCGAATGGCGCAGATTATCGCCAAATAATATGTTCTTCTGTGTTATTTCTTCTTTTTCTGCTTTGTATTAGCTCGATGTGTCTTAATGGTTTTTTTTTTTGGCAAAGATGTTACAGCCGTTTCACTTATTTTTACTTTTTTGTTATTGTAGGGCCCTTTTTCTTTTCAGGGGCTTTTAACTGTCCTTTTTTAACTCTAAGGGGGCCGCGCCACAGCTATGTCACCGGCTCTTCAAGCTTCGCCTACTTCACTTCTCAATTCAATTCCTCTTTAAATGAAGACTCTGCCTTATGTTGTCATTATATCCGGGAGTATTAATCTCCACACTCGCTCATACGTTACTTTCTTGGCTACGCTGCTTGAAATTATCGCGCGCGAAAATCTCGATGGAGTGGTCAGCTTTCCTTGGGTCCCCCTCTCGGCCAAATCTAGCCCACGGCCGAACATTTAAGAAGCTGCTGCCCAACGCTCTCGCAAGAAAAAAAAAGTGCAGATGATTCCGGCCCCATGCCTTACGACGTTATGCATAAGGTGTTATACGCTCAGTGCTGCGTCACGCTTAAAGCAGTAGTTGTTGTTTGCCTATCAAAAGATGGCACCAATTTTTTGCTTGCGCGTTTTCTTCTTTCAAATGATGCGTTAGACGTTAGTACATTTGGATCACACCGTGATATTAGCCTACGACCGCTAAATAATTTACAATTGAATTTTTTCTTGTTGCTGTTTAGGTTTCGTTTTCATCAGCCGAACGATGGCTGTGACGTGTAGTTGGTATTTAGGTCACGTGAGGCATAAGAAAACGGTAATATAACGGCTGACACGTCGTTTATTCTAATTCCAGCTCTTGAAGCAGGGTGGCTTAAGTGTTGTAGTTAATTAAAACCATGTATCAGCGGTTAAATTCTAGTTGTTTTTTTTTTAGTGCCTCACATGACCTGAACACCAACCATATGACCTGAACACGTCACAGCCATCGTTCGGTTGGTGAAACCGAAACCGAAAAAAGCAAAAAGAAGAAATTCAGTTTTAAACTGTTTAGTGGTCGTAGGTGAATACAACGTGGTGAATCATGTAAATTAATGGCTAGCGCATTATTTGCAAGAAGGAAGCATGCAAATAAAATAAGCGTCTATGGCTCTTTAAGCCCTCTAAACAAGGGTGACCTAGCTTCGTGGCTTAGTCAGTTGGCAAAAAGCGCAAGTAATGCCCTTTCATCACAGCTCCTTTCGAAATGCTTGCACCCCGCAGTACATTCGGCCTTCTCGGTATTACGGGCGGTGAACCGAACGATCAACTCGCCCCGCTTACTCAGCGGCACTGCGCTAGAAAGCAAACCTTTGGCGGGGTCGCTTCTGCATTCCGGAAAGATGCTGTTGCATTTGGGTTGCAAGCCCCAAGGGTAGCGTTGGCCTGGCGGCCTGGGGCAAAGCTGGAAACATCCGAAGGTGCCGGCAAAGGATGAGTCGACTGGCAACAGAACAACTTGTTTATTCTGGCATCTCAAAAGAGCAGCCGGTCAGGGCGACCACGTTACTCGAAGGGCGAAATCGAAGTCTCTCTCGGCGTCCGGGGCAGCGGCGTTTTATACCATCGGAGTCGAGGGCAAGAGGGAACGGCTTGGGAAGAGTCATCCGATACGGCGTCGCTTCGACATGTCCAGACGTGACGGGCGCGTCCGCCAGGCCGGCGCCGGTCAGACCTCCTCGCCTCCCAGTTGGGGAGCTCCTCTCCCCGGCTGCCGCGCTTTGACAAGCGTGGGCAAAACATGCACACACACACACACGCACGCACGACGACACGTGGCACTGAAACCTGCCTGGACGCGCTTGGCGGGAGGCGTTGCGGCCGCGATGAACGAAGCCGCGGCGTCCGTTGCATCCGCGCCGGCTGTACCGCGCGTTGTAGGCGAGACGTAACAGACCGCCCCGCCGGGAGAAGGAGATCCCGATGGTCAGGGGACTGCATCCGCTGTCCAGAGGGATGTCGCTCGATGATGCTCGTAATCGAAACCGATCGTCCCTCGACGTTGCTTGAGCGCAGCGCACAGAGAAGGCCTCGTTCTCGGGTTCAGGATCACATAGGACACTGCAAAGTCACTTCGGGAGAGTTGCCATTTTTGTGCTCGTTCCCAGCAAGCGTTAGAACTACGCCGAAACGCAACCGCTCAGTCAGCAAGCACGAGACAACCCTCACTAAGCTCTGCCAGGCTCTTTCCCCTTTTATACTACTGCCTAGTTCCTTACAGTAGTCAAGCAGCACTCAGAACGCGTCCACAAATTGGAAAATTGCACTAGAAAGCACATAATCACTTTGAAACACTAAACAAAAGCAATATGTTAAAAATCCTTCCTCAGGAAGAAAACATCACTAACAAACAACTTTGAGGCGGATTCCTACGTTAGGGGCTTCGATTTAAGCCATCGGCGTTACCGTTGAGACTCCCCTTTTTGTAACGCACCTCAAAGGAATATTGTTGCAAAGCGAGGCTCCAGCGCAGGAGGCAGCCATTTTTGGGAGATATGGTCTGCAGCCATTGGAGAGGGCAATGATCCGTCTCAATGATAAACCTCGAGCCGGCTAGGTAGCATGACAATTTCTGAACGGCCCACACGAGACACGCACACTCTTTCTCGGTGGCGCTGTACGCCTGCTCACGACAGGTCAGCTTACGACTAGCATACAGGACGGGGTGTTCCACTTCTCCATTGTCCCTTTGGCACAGTACAACGCCCATGCCTCGCTCACTAGCATCGCACTGAACAACGAACCCTTTTGTGTAGTCTGGCGATCGTAGCACAGGCTGGCTTGTTAGGGCGCTCTTTAGGGCGCTAAAAGCTCTTTCCTTTGTCTCGCTCCAGACGACTGTTTGGGGCTCTGTTTTTCTTAGAGCATCCGTCAGGGGAGCCGCGATATCGGAGTACCTGGGGATGTACCTCTGATAGTAGCCGGCGACACCTAAGAACGACCGAATATCGGTCTTCGTGCGCGGTCGCGGGAAGTCTCGCACAGCGGCCACCTTTATTTCAGAGGGGCGGCGACGACCCTGTCCAATCACGTGACCGAGGTAGACAACCTCGGCCTGTGCTAATTGGCACTTGGGAGCCTTGACTGTCAAGCCCGCTTCGCGCAGGCGGGTTAGCACTGCCCGCAAGTGTGCCATATGCTCAGGCCAGGATGCGGAGAATATCGCTACGTCGTCTAAATACGGTAAAGCGAATTCTTCCTGTCCTCGCAACACTTTGTCCATGAGGCTTGAAAAGCAGTATGGCGCGTTCTTCAAACCAAAACTCAAAACTTTAGGACGGAATGTTCCCATTGGTGAAATGAACGCCGCATACCTACTAGCCTCTTCTGTAAGTGGAACCTGCCAATAACCCCTGACAAGATCTAGGGTGGAAATAAACTGAGCGCTACTAACTTTCTCAAGGCGCTCCTCGATGTTAGGGATCGGATAAATTTGATCCTTAGTAATGGAATTAAGCCTGCGGTAGTCGACGCAAGGACGAGGTTCCTTGCCCGGTACCTCAACTAAAATCAAAGGGGAGGTATAATCACTCTCACCCGCCTCAATAACACCGAGCTGTAGCATTTTCTTTACCTCAGCCTCCATAATGTCGCGCTGGCGGGGTGACACCCGGTACGCCTTGGATCGTACTGGCTCTGGGGAGGTAAGTTCTATATCATGAGTAAGGACAGAAGTCCTACCAGGCCTCTCAGAGAACTGACCTTGAAACTCTTGTAAGAGTTGGTGTAGTTCGCTTTTCTGCTCAGGCGACAGCGGTGCTTTACTGAGTAAGTCACTAATGACCTGATCAGTGTCTTCCCTGTTCGTCACTGAGCCTAGTCCCGGAAGCTCGTCCGGAAGCTCTTCTAACTTTCCCTTGTCAGGCATTTCCTCTCCAATACCTGGTGCCTTCAACGCTACAGGCTCAATTTTATCCAGTTCTGACGTGCTCGGAATATCAGCTTGCTGCGCCTCCGACCCTTTCTCATTGTTCGACAACGTCGGCCCCGCAACTACCGCCTTTGCAGCGAGCTCCCGAACTCTCGGTCTGGTTAAGGCCTCAACGCTAGCCTCACCAAACAAAAGCCCCTTCTCGCGCAGGAGGTGATCGGACCTGTTCGAAAATAGGTACGGGTACTGGGGGGGCAGCCTAGATGACACTACGGCCTCCGTCTCAAGTGCTCCGAAAGGTCCTTCAATAAGCACTTTTGCTACGGGCAGACACACGCTATGAGCTTCCACGGCTTGCTTGATCCATGCGCGCTCGCCCGTGAACATATCGGGTTCTACGTAAGAGGGGTGAACTACATCCATTGTAGCTGCGGAATCACGAAGCACTCGGCACTCTTTCCCGTTCACGAGGAAGTCTCGCATGTAAGGCTCGAGAAGCTTCATGTTCTCGTCAGTGCTACATAATGACAAACACACGACTTCTCTTTTTGTTTCTGGACACTGCGCCGAAAAGTGACCCGGCTTCTGGCACGTATAACACACGCGCGCTTGCCTCGCCTCGAACCGCTTTCTGCGTTCGGCTTCGGCTGCCGCCGTCTCCTTACGTTCGGTCGGACTGCTTTCACTCGCATCCGCACTACGCGTGTCCCCCCTTGCTCTCATGGGTGTGAACTTCGGCCTCTCAGACTTGGAGCCAAATTCACCCTTTTGACCGTCCTTAGCTCCGCGAGCCCGACGCGTCACAAACTCCTCGGCTAGCTCGGCGGCTTTAGCCACTGTACTAACGTCTGGCCTATCCAAGACCCAGTACCGCACGTTCTCAGGTAACCGACTATAAAACTGTTCCAGCCCGAAACACTGCAGAATTTTCTCGTGGTCACCAAACGCTTTCTCTTCTTTGAGCCACTCCTGCATGTTTGACATAAGCCTGTAGGCAAACTCTGTATATGACTCATTTCTGCCTTTTTCATTTTCCCGAAACTTCCGACGGAACGCCTCCGCTGACAGCCTGTACTTTTTTAGCAGACTCGATTTCACTTGGTCGAAATCCTCTGCCTCCTCTCTCTTCAAGCGAGCGACTACGTCGGCCGCCTCGCCGGGTAACAAAGTGAGCAAGCGCTGTGGCCACGTTTCCCGAGAGAACCCCTGCTTCTCGCACGTTCGCTCAAAGTTAACCAGGAACAAACCAATGTCCTCTCCAAGCTTAAACGGCCGCATCAGGTCAGTCATTTTGAACGATACCCGTTCTCCTGCACCGTGTGCCTGACTTCCATTACGAGCGCGTTCCATCTCTACCTCGAGACGCTTCATTTCCAAAGCGTGTTGTCGGTCGCGCTCTTCTTTCTCTTTATCTTTTTGCTCTTTACGTTCGCGCTCCTCTTTCTCTTTTTGTTCTTTACGTTCGCGCTCGTTTTTCTCTTTTTCTTTTTGTTCCCTCTCCTCAATGGTCTCAAGGCATTCCGACAGCTCGTCATCCTCAGCCTCCAACTCAAGAATAGCCCTTAGCAGTTCTGGTTTTCTGAGTTTGTCTGAGACATCCAGACCCAACTCTCTTGCAAGCTCCAGCAATTTCGGTTTGCGCAACGACTTCAAATCCATGGCTGCTCCGAATGCTGCTTTCTCTACTGCCTACTATTGTCTTGCCGCAAACTAACCCGGCAGCAACGACAACACAATTACCAGCTCTGTTTCTGACACTAACAAAAGCCTGGCAAAACTCAGAAGAAGAAAGTCCCGCACTCACCAAACCTCGCAGCCAAGAATTCAGCGCAGTCGTTCCGCTGCAGGCAACCAGTCATCACACAGGGCTCGTTGCACTGCTCCCGGATGGTCGTTGTGCTGCTCAGCATACAGTTGAACGCATATCTTCGCTGCTGGCCTCCGTTGTCGGGATCTCACCGCTGGCAACCAGTTGTCGCATCTGGGTTGCAAGCCCCAAGGGTAGCGTTGGCCTGGCGGCCTGGGGCAAAGCTGGAAACATCCGAAGGTGCCGGCAAAGGATGAGTCGACTGGCAACAGAACAACTTGTTTATTCTGGCATCTCAAAAGAGCAGCCGGTCAGGGCGACCACGTTACTCGAAGGGCGAAATCGAAGTCTCTCTCGGCGTAGTAGTAGTAAGTGGATGAAAGGGGAAGAGGAAAGGAAAATGCACGGGCCTGTGACTGGTGTTAAAACACCACAACCACTGCCGGCGTGCAGATAGAGAGAAGGATAGGTAGAGTTTCAGAAGAAGGAAGAACGCGCGCGCAGGGGCGCGCGCGCAGGAGACGCGCCTGATCTCCTCCGGGGCAGCGGCGTTTTATACCATCGGAGTCGAGGGCAAGAGGGAACGGCTTGGGAAGAGTCATCCGATACGGCGTCGCTTCGACATGTCCAGACGTGACGGGCGCGTCCGCCAGGCCGGCGCCGGTCAGACCTCCTCGCCTCCCAGTTGGGGAGCTCCTCTCCCCGGCTGCCGCGCTTTGACAAGCGTGGGCAAAACATGCACACACACACACACGCACGCACGACGACACGTGGCACTGAAACCTGCCTGGACGCGCTTGGCGGGAGGCGTTGCGGCCGCGATGAACGAAGCCGCGGCGTCCGTTGCATCCGCGCCGGCTGTACCGCGCGTTGTAGGCGAGACGTAACAATGCATTGACCGTGAAGATACGACCTATTATACCGTGACGTCACACCTCGCTCGCCTCCACCAGCACACATTCGTCTCCGATTTTATAGCGGCCGAGTGTCTTCATCTGTTAAACTGAAGTTAGGTTCCACGGAGAATTGATCACGCGACAGGTCTTGGCTGGCGTCTATTTGCCACGGAAGGTATTTTGTGTCAATCGCATGCAGTGATCCATGCAACGCCCAAACGACAGACTCGAATAGAAACTCGTGCGTATATAGGCTGCGCTTGTTAGCTTCGAATAACCCGGACTATTTCGCGTGAACTTTTTTCAGCAACGAGCTCGGTCCCCATGCGTTTTTATTCAACAAGTTCGAGAAGGAAGTTCCCCTCGCAGGCACAGATGGTCGGTCCAGAGTCGGGTAGATGGAGATCATCGGGGGAGGCCGCTGTCTTGGTTTGTACTAAGCGACGCTTCTGCTGCTGCCAGCGGTGATGGCTTCTCTGAGGCCCCACGCTAACAGCCGGGCACAGTGTCGTCGTAGTTTAGAGCAGAGGCAAGATTAAGGCGGATAGAATGAAGCGAAAATACCGATGCAAACGAGCAGAGCACGGCGTAAAGCTTTTACACATTCTTATCCACTCCAGGATGCGTATGCAGTGCCCAAAAGATGTTGCGCTGTCCGCGTGCCCTGTAGACCGTCGTGTTTGGCCACGGACAAGCGTTGTCGACTCTGAGCAAACGGGCTTTCGCATGAAGCCCTTGTGTCCCTTTGACCCCTCGGAGGTCCACGTGTTTGCTCCGAGTCTCGTTTGGAGAATTGACGTCACACTAGTGTAAATGTCACCGGATAGCGCTCCGGCCGACGCGATAATGTTACGGCCGAGGTGGTCTTTGTGACGGGCAAGACAAACATTGTCAACGGTAAGCAGCCTATTTTTACAGCCTTCGGAAGCTCTTTCAAGGTTGGCGCGTTCGTAATCGGATTACAGGCCAGCAGGCTGCCGACGCTTCCGGGCAGCTCTGCAGACGGCAGCTGAAGTGCCGTTGCGCTTTCTGAAACAAATAAAAACAGGGATTTGATGTTTTAATCGAAATCTTGCGTAATGAGGATCTAAATTTCGCCTTCATGTTTGTCTGTGCGTGTGCGGGACGTGAATGCCAAAACTTGAAATGTCATCCATATCGTTGGACACCTGAACCGCGCCGTAAGGAAAGTGATAAAGGAGGGAGTGAAAGAAGAAAGGAAGAAGAGGTGCCGTAGTGGAGGGCTCCGGAATAATTTCGACCACCTGGGGATCTTTAACGTGCACTGACATCGCACAGCACACGGGCGCCTTAGCGTTTTTCCTCCATAAAAACGCAGCCGCCGCGGTCGGGTTCGAACCCGGGAACTCCGGATCAGTAGTCGATCCGGAGTGGTCGAAATTATTCCGGAGCCCTCCACTACGGCATCTCTTCTTCCTTTCTTCTTTCACTCCCTCCTTTATTCCTTCCCCTACGGCGCGGTTCAGGTGTCCAACGATATATGAGACAGATACAGCGCCATTTCCTTTCCCCAAAAACCAAATATTATTATTATTATTATTATTATTATTATTATTATTATTATTATTATTATTATTATTATTATTATTATTATTATTATTATTATTATTATTATTATTATTATCCTCGCAAGTTTTAGCGTTTACACTGCTCCTCTAAAGTTTACAGCATCATATTTTTCTTTTTTATTTTCTGCTTTCAGAATGTGATCTCTGCGCTTAGAGGTTGTTGGGTGAGTTGACCTGATTAGTCTTTCGGTGAATTAGCGCGAATAGCACAGACACAC
This sequence comes from Amblyomma americanum, assembly GCA_030143305.2. Lineage (NCBI taxonomy): Eukaryota > Metazoa > Arthropoda > Arachnida > Ixodida > Ixodidae > Amblyomma > Amblyomma americanum. The sequence continues at coordinate 45,412 of JARKHS020010628.1, forward strand.
ACAAGAGAGGGAGTGTGCATAAGGCTCTTCTTTTGCGCCTTTGTTCCGATGGGAAATGTCCGCTGATCACGCTAAGTTACTGCGCCATACTCCGGAATAATCAATGAGAAGCATATTAGTTGGTGTTCAAGATTTTCCTCCATAACTTTTTGTTAAGTGATGGAATTTAAAGACACTAATATATTCAATCGCTTCACGCGCTTTTCCCAGGGGCCCATCACATTTGACATAGAATTTCCCTATCTCTCTCACTCACACACACGCACACACATACGCACAATTCTAGTCTCCAAAGAAGCTGCTTATAGAACGCTCAACGGATTCAATTGAATGCCGGACTTGGTGTTATGAGAGCGTTCTCTCACACCCCGCTGTTCCCTTTCCTAAGCCTGTCGTCGTACACCTGTCACACCCGATTAAACAGTCTCCTCGCAGTCGGTAAATTCCCACCCATAGCCTTTCATTCTGCACTAATGGAGCGCTTTCCTCGACGCGTAATATCAGTATTCGAGTTCCAGTAGCCCTTCTGCGCAGTGCCGCCCTGACCCTGTTTTTCCAGTCCGAGTCTTTTAATTTCGAGGTAGCTGTTTGTCAAAAGAAATGACATCACTCAAGTGGCAGACGGAAATGGACGCCTTAAGTGCTGCATTGTTCGCTCCGTTTCATTACAGGCTTTATAAGACCTCCGTCGCGCCCCACGAGAGTTGCCGGCTCCTACGCCGGAAAATGCTTTGAGTCGACTGCGACAGATGATCGCTGTTTCAAAGGCCGACCTATATATATTTTAACGCGTCGAGGGCTCACTCGCAAACCCCGTGTCCACATGTTCGGGCGCCCTCATGGTCTATTTATAGCCGGTGTTCGCGGAAGGTTTTCAAGTCGAGGAAAGGTGTCGGAAGATGGTGAACGGAAATAGGCCTCTTTGCTGTCGAAAATGGATTTGTACAGCGTCGGAAATGGCCCAGGAAAACCTGGAAGAGCCCAGAGAATGGTTAAAAAACAGAACGGGTCGAGAAAACACCGTGAGCCTCGAGATTTTTATAGCTGGGCTATAAAGCATTGGTGTCAGTTTTTAACGACCAGATCTTAGACGCAAGCGCAGTTTCTTAACATTTTATTATTTGTTTAACTGCTTCATACTTTTTACTTGTTTGTAACGAACATAGCACACGGAAACTAAGCTCGCTCACTGTTAACAAGCGGTCCGATGTCCCCAAAAAATTCTGCTAAACACGTATAGTCACTTGTCCTCCCAAAGCGAGTTCTCTTTTATTAATATTACTTTTGGTGGGAATAATTTACTGATATTTCGGGTGTTTATCTTGTTTATTTTGTAAGTGAACAAGACAGCTTAGCTGGGTCACCTCCGGTGGTTCGTCGTCAAAAACACAAGTATTGTCGAACATCAGTGCCACTTGTCGAAAGCCACTTCACATATGACGTGATTTTTTTGGGAATCCTTAAGTGAGATTTCATAACAGTGACTTCACGGCTCTTTTTTCAGCAGCATAGAAGTGTAGGCAGTTCAATAAACATTTTTAACAAACAACAAACAAACAAACAAACAAACATGTTTAGAGGGGACGCGGCTTTTGCCTTCATTGAAGTGCTTAGTATTATTTGTGCTCTCATTTTAGGTCCAGTGCTGATCTCAACAATTTATTTCTTATGTGATTGCAAACTATCGTAAATAATTAGCACAAGTCCGAGCAGTCCAGAATAAATCAGTCCAGTCGAATGTACGCGATCACGGCATACGAAACTCCTAACGGGAACTCACACTCACGGCGTATTGATTTTGGAAGAGGGAATAACGGGACTGCCCCTGATATCATCCAAAAGATCCGCGCAGCTCATCGGCAGCACTTTCACAGGAAAAAATAAACACTGAAGCTTAATTCAATTCAAACTTAGAATGCCTCCTTAGTTGAGTTGAAAAGGTACGCAAGACAGTGCCACATTTGCTTGTGTTCTGCCTTCCGGAAAACCTGGCGAGAAAGTGAACTGATACAAAGAATGAAAATTCGGGAAGCTTCCTGAGAGAGCTGCATGTGCTTGCTCTTGCGCGTATGCTGTATTTCTGTGTCGGCGTGGAACTGTGTGCCATTCTTCGCAACAAATTTCAGGAGGGTGTCCCTGGTTATAACAGCAACGGCTGCTGATTTCCGTACGATCGCTATAAGTCCTTACTTGTCACCATGAAAATGAAAAAAATGGACGGCTGCACTTCATGACGCTATGCACATATCGCAGCTCTACAAGATGGCGCTAGCTCGCTACAAGATGGCGCTAGCTGTTCGCGTATACAGCGGCGTTCCAGCATTGTTAACGCGGCTACCGCACTGAGCAGTCTTGGAGCGTGGGTCGTCCACGAATGAAGCGACAGGGAGCCCCCCTCCTCATTTCTCCCATTATTTCTGCAGGTTAGTGATGTAACTCGCAACGGCGCACTTTCACCCACGTACGCGCGTTCACGGACTCTCTCAACTGACGTGCGAGGTACATGCCGACCGCTTCCCGTCCGAAGAACGAGAACTCTGCCCCCCTGAGCAGAGAAAAATAGGACTCAAGTGTGGTGGCTTTTATTGGATACGCAAGGCACAGTGAGGGCACTGGCCGCTGAGTGCCTGCGAGCCTAGCTTCGCAGACAATGCAGAGGTTTTTGTTGAAAGGGCTAAAAACAGGGATCAAAAGGAAAGAAACGCGTGGTTTGAAAGCACGAACTGTTGAGCTCGTTGCTTTCGCATTGTGGCCGTGAAGCAGTGCAACGGCACACCGCCTAAGAACAGAGTAGAGGGAATAGTAGAAAGGTATACTGCATATGCGCACTTTTGGTCCTGAGCCCGCAGCCGGTCGACACAAACGCAGTTTTCCCCACGTTTAAAGGGTGGTGTTTAATAAAGAAATAAAGAAGTTTTTATGTGCCTCTGTTTATTAGGTAATGTCCAGCGTACACTGTGGCATTCCATAAGTAAATAAACATCGCCAATGACCGTTGGTATACGAAGGCCAGTGCATGCGGTCGCATATGTCAGTTAGAAATGGCCATGACAATATGGCATTTTCACTTAAGACGTATCCGACAGAGGGAAGCTAAAAAGGCTTGGAGTGTCCGCACTAATGAATAGTACTGCGACTTTTATTGAGGCGAACTTAATGGCAACCTCTTTGAAGGGCAAGTAAGGCTCGCGCAGAATCTCTCGAGGGCTCTAGTTTTCTCAAAAATTACAGGTTTAAAAATATCCCAATTTGTTTGCGTGGTGTTCGCGACTGGCGGCCAACAGATGACGCTAGATGCTGATGTCCAGAAAACCTTGGCATTTTATTTTCGCTTAAAGTGAATGGATTCTTAACAGGTTTCTTATTTTTGTTTTTGAAAGGGAACAACTTAGTAGAAGTTTGGTAAAACAAAAGTACCTATTGATGGTGGACTTTCACACCCTGCCACAATTTAAAACATTGACTGCTAATTACATCTGCTCTTATGTAGGCATACCGTATTTACTTGATTTTAACGCGTGCCTTTTTTTCCGCAAAAACTCGTCTGAAAATGACATGCGCGTTAGAATCGAGTACAAAAATGAAACTACGCCAGCAACACCCTTTTTTCATGGGCATCACAAAAATGGCGGCTTGTTACTTCTTGTGAGTCGATACAATAAAAGCTCGTTAATTCTACCCCCGTTGATTCGGACAATTCGAACAGCCGACGCGGTTTGGGCCGGCGCACATGTAAATCTATGGCGTTCGGCGCTCGTTAATTTGCGTCTCGCGCCGGTTAATTCGAACAGCTTCGCGAAGGGAGGCCACGTCCTAGGTAAAACTGGCACTGTAATGCCTAGAATATACAGTACATTCTAGGCACTATACTGGCACGGCCCACGGTCGTCAAAATAGCCTTGCTCAAACCTGAATTGCATGCTGCAGAGTTGCCCGAGCACCTCTGGAGTGCGCGGAACGGAAGGCGTCACTACTAACGAACACCCCCCCCCCCCCCCCGGCAGCTTAGTTTCGGTTTCACTTTCCTGAGCTTCACGCCATGCCTTAGGCGTCGCCGGCTGATTGATTGATTGATTGATTTATTGATTGATTTATTGATTGATTGATTGAATGAATGCATGAATCTTTATTAAAATGGGGCTGGTTGCGAAGGCCTGGCTGCTAGCGGCGGCGCATAAGTCATCCAAGTGAACACAGTAGCGCGCCGTTTAGGACGCTGATTGGTGCCACTGCGCGTTTCTCTCGCTTCCATTCACGTGGTTCTTCCAGTGAGCCGAGACCGTTGCGTCACGATTTCGATGCGAAATTCTGAGAAGGCATGCAATTGAAGGTGCATATGTGGTCGGTTCGAATCCCTGTCGCAAACTCGCCTCCACCCTGTCTAGCACATGTAAGCCAACCACCCGGAACGCTGTACGACAAACGGTTGCGTCACAATTTTGGCACGAATGTCACCACATGAATGGCACTACATGAAAATCGGCCAGTGGCGAGTATATATAGACGAACGACTTGTATAGGATTGTCTGGAAGTGGCGGTGCTCGGCTTGCTGTGGGAGTCATACGGCCGCTTGATGACGTTACTCCATTTTTCTTGCCATCGCAGGGATATTCTGCGCAATCTGTGAGTACACATACACACTCACACGCGCCGCCGGCTATTCTCGTAATGGGACTAGTAATGCTTTCGCATTAAAATCTGTCGTTGGTCATCGAATTCGCCCATTGGCCGGAGGTAAGTGGAGGAGGTATGGTAAACGCATCAGCAGATTCGAATGTTCTCATGTTGCCAACACAGAGTAATTAAGTGTCCCTATTAATTTTTTCTTCTCATCTCCTTCCCCAAGGAGTTCTTGAGGCAACACCTAGATACAAGCAAACTATACTCAAAGTGAGCCAACGAAGTTGCATGACAGAAGAAAAAGCCGAGAATTCGAATAAAAGAAGAAAAGACAATGAGGTGGAAAAGGTGACCACATAGTTTGCTACCCTGCGCTAGCGGAGTGGACGCTCGCCCACCGACCAACCTATACGACCACAGCGTATTAGATGAAGGCATTCGGACACTCCAGCTGCCTTGAAGTTTTATCAAGGCCATCAAGACCTAATGAGCCGACAACAACAACCTCCTTTCAGCATGTGAACGAGGAATTCAATCAGAGATCAATCACATGACTGTGAAACAGAGTTTGACTTCGCATGAAATGTGCGCGGAGAGTCGGTTAGCCATTTTCAACTGAAGCTCCAAAACACCGAAATATACATCTTATCTTTCGTGTATCCGTGTGTACAGCCGCCGCGGCAAAATGAGATTTTCCTTCTGAAACTCAGGAACACAGAGCTATGTAATTATGCCGCTGCGAAATATTTCGAGGGCATCCGCAATGGGTAACAAGATATGGGTATCACGTCCTCTTGACCGAAACCTTCATTGTGTCTTATTCGACGGGGCAGTGCCTCTCTAAGCGTACGTAGGCCTATAGTTCGACTACCTAAACTTTTCTTCCGTTCGTAGAACAATGACAGGTACCATGGTACGAATGGTACCATGAGTCGCACAGCGCTGTTGTTGGAATCTGCGGAAGGCTTCGGGCACGCACAAAATCTGGTTCAGTGGCAACGTGAAAGTGGCGTCCTTGTGGAAAGCTGCCGCTGTGCGAATATTCAATGCTCATGTGATGCGAGCCGTGAACGCCTCTACACGACGATGCCCTCGCACAATGCGCATTCGTACGCGCATCATCGCTGAAAGGTCGCTGCAATCACCATGCTACCATTTTCCCTATGAAGGCACCCTGCTGATACGGGTCGCTGTTTTCCGCGCTGACCCCGTGGTCTCTTTGTCGGTTAGGTTAGGGTGCCAGAACAAACAACTTACGACACGGGTCAGAGCGTGCTTGCTGTTGGTGCCCCATATTGCGTTGATATATATACTCCGGCATTGTTCGGTTAATTTGGCGTTATTGCCAAGCATTGGTGTGGCCAAAGCCTTGGTTCGCGTATGCACTAATCTGCTATAATGACTGACGCATCGTCCTGCGTAAGTTGTGACGCGCGCAAAAGCCTAATTATAGAGAAAAATAAAGATATGAAAATATTTCTATTTGATTCGTTACTTACCATGCCATTACTTAAGGCGCTGGACTTGAGCCCAATGTGCTTTACATTCTTTTACACAATTTAATGCACCGTTTCTCACACCTCCATGTCCATCTCTCCTGAAATATGGTGAAAAATAATTGTTTAGTGGTTCCTGAAGGTAGCTTAAGAAAACGTAGAAAATAAGTTACCGCGAGAAGATGTCTGCGGTTTCACTTGAAGGAGCAGATCATGTATTCGCTATCGATGAGGCAGTCGCCTATTGTGTTTGCTTAGATTTCTCTAGGGGAATTGTTTCGGCGCGTGTTATTCGAGAGCTTTGATAAGGCTGTTTCATGCCCACGAATTGAGCTATTGTGAGTACCGTGGCGACGACCTCAGTTCCCATTGTTTGACAAGAAGTGGACAATGGTTGGCTCACTACTATCGCGAGCATCCGTCAGAAGTTTCTGCTTCCGGTTGAAATCGCAAATTTCACTGCTTTCTACGCCGCCTTTGTCCAGTGAAACAACACGTACGCCAACGCGATTCAGCTGATACATGTACTGTAACCCCCCATTGTTCGCATGCCTTTGAGCGTTCGTGATGCTTATGCTTTGTTGTAGTTAGTTACTCAGCATATGCCACTTTCTACGCTTGTCATTCATTTTCCCCCCACCTTGAGCAGCCTGTCAGGTAGATTTTCAAGTTGGCGTCTCCAGAAATCATTAAAGAGTGCCTCCTCTTCCTTCATGTATACGCTTGCCTGGTGATATCAGTAATCGCTATGCTGAGCGCAATTTGCATAAACAGGTAGCATAAACAAGGTTATTATTGTACAGATGGTTCAACCATGCGGTTAAATTGGTGCTAAGAAAGCAGTCGAAAGTTGTTCATGGGCTGGACAGGTCTTTGAACAGCTTAACTTGACAAAGAAGGCGATCCTTTACCACATCATTGGGCTGGCGCCAACTATGTGACTAGAATTATCTGCTAAGTGTACTCCGGCGGAATTATTTAATCTTATGACGACTCAAGAGAGATTTCTTGATGCGCCTTGAAACAGGAAGGCAGTGAGATCCTCTAATTAACTATGGATTAAAGGAGCAACTAGAGTTGAGTGAGTAACTATTACTGAGTCGAAGCACATGGTCATACTTAGCAATTCTGGACAAAAGCATTTTTCAACGGGAAACAGTTTATGAATGCAATTTTTTCATATATTGTAAGATTTCACTGTAACAATCGATATATCCGCAGATCTCCCCTCGGCAGTCTTGATTTTTTTTTTGCTATTAACATTTTTGCTATCGTCAAAAGCATTCCCCATTGGTTTTCTATGGCAGTCTTAACTACTCGATGCGGTCGATATTAAAAGAAAGATTTTGCTACATATCGAAGAATCGACCATTACCTTTATTATTTTCATAACAGTGTCTTACAATATTTGAATATTAAAAATTTTTGTCCAAGAATGCTGGACATAATTCTGTCATCTTTTAGAACTGCCTATCACCACTGCCAATAATTTAATTTAACCAGAGGTGGATTTGCGAAAGCCGGCAGTATACTACAAAGCTGCACAGCGCAAGGCAGGTGGTATGCAAAGTGGATGCAGTGGGCTCGAGGTGCTCACGGACGTACCGTTCTAACGGAGGAACGTTTTCAACATTTGGCCCCTGATTTGATGGCAGAAGCCGCGGCTCTAACTCTCATTCTTGCCACCTGTGAGACAAGAGCTTTGAAGTTTATGACCATGCTGGAAGGGGAGGCAAATTCACATCGCAGGTACCAAAATCAGCCTCTTTTGCGGTTCCTGAAAACGTCTGGCTTCACGAGATTAGTTGCGTCACTACTTGAGTAAAGTCTACAAATGCATACTTCGCCTAAAATATTCACCTCAGTCGCACTTCTTCTGGGCCGAATAATTTTTTTGTGTTCTGAATTATTTGACCCCGGAGCTTGGCACTGAACATTTTTTCGACATGACAAAGTCCGTCTTTATTTTCATCATAATGGCAATAAGAGGGCATTTGTATTCACGCAGAAAGCGTGGAGTAGCAAAACACCGTGATTTTTCTGCAGCCGTGCTCAAAAATCGACCACTGACCGCTCCTCCAATCCAAGACGCAGGCGTGGCGCTCATTCCTATTCTCGCTTGGCGTTCGGGACTCCGGCGACTGCGTCGGTGACCTGGAAGAAAACGAAAGTTGGCCCTCGTGTGTCGTGTCCCTGGGGTGTATACCGCTGTGAGAACAAGGTCTTGTTCAGTCCATTGCGAGCAGGACCCTCCTTTCCCCTTCTCCATTACTATTCCACTCCCACTCCGCTATGATCCTTTTGTCTTTCAGAAAGGTGCTCGGTTTGTCCAATGAGCAACGACCTCCATATGAGCGCCTTATACGCTTGTGTCGCCTCGCGTTTCGTCTTTCACGCTCCGTGCCTGCCTGTTCCTCGCATACCCTTCGTGAAAGTTGAGTGCACACACACATGAAAGCACGCCCAGACCTTCACGCCGTGACAAGTCAGAGCATTCGCCTTTTTTTTTAGTTTTCTGTAGGTCGCTTCTACGGTGAGAAGCGAACAAGGTCGACTTTAAGGTCACCTCGGCTTCGCGGTCTGCTGAACAGCCGTCGTCTTCGCATTGATGATGGGAATGAGAATCTGTGAGTTCTTGGCGGGGCCGCTTCACGACCGTGGCCTGTGACAAGGGCATTCCGCGTTGTGTATATTTTGTTTTGTCTGCGTTTTTTTGCGCAAAGGAAGCATCGAAACTGCTTAATGTCTTTTCTATCTCATAGTAGACGCTAATTAATCAAAATTCGCTCATCTAAGTATGATGAGGTTAGATGTGAGAGCATCGACTCTGAAAAAACCTTTACTAACTGCATGTAGAGCAAATACCGCTTTTGTCAGATGTTTAGAGCCCTGGAGGGTTGTTACTAAGCTGTGTAGATGGTCTCCTGTAGCATTCTTGCAAGTGCCATTGGAGGCGCACTATGAAAAATCTTACCTACAGGACATTTTGATCAACAAAGTTGCATTACAAGCCGTGTGACTTGTAATACATCCTCATAAGCACACCTCTTGAGGTCTAAACTTGTGACCAAGGGAGTACATATGTACCAGTACAGACCAGCGAATCGATGCTGAGACTGCAGCATCATTTACCAAAACACATATGTTAAAAAAATGCAAAATACAATCAAATTCCTGGGAAACATCTAATGTTTGTAATAAAGCGCAGTCGGTACGTTACTACAACGAGAAATCGTAAGCCAGAAAAGATTAATACGCTGTCAGTTGTGGCAGCAATAGAGAAAGTGAAATACAGAGCAATGATTGCAGCGTAATATTCATAATAAGAAAATGCAGTAATCAAAAGTAAACCTTAACCAATATCTTCAGTTACAAAAAAAAAGCGATTGTTGGCACTGATTGCTAACGAGAACAGCAGTCAGCGAAAATTTAAAAAATGAGAGAAACATACATTTATACCGTGTTAAGCGTGTTTTAATTTACGCCTGATGGTCAATTACGCGAACAATAGGCTCCGCATCAGGCATAAGTAGGCTGTGTGGCCAATATGAAGGGTTTGACTTGACTGTGGCGGTAAAGAAATATAAAAATTAAGCGGAATACATACCCAGCAATTCTGGACAAAACCATTTTCCGACGGGAAAGAGTTTATGAACGCAATTTTTTCATGTATTGGAAGATTTCACTATAGCAGTCGACATATGCGCAGATCTCCCGTCGGCAGGCTTGATTTTTTTGCTATTAACGTTTTTGCTATCGTAAAAAGCGTTTACCCCCCCCCCCCCCCCTTTTTTTTTTATGGCAGACTTAACTGCTGAGCGATGGGAAAACTTTAAAAGAAAGACTTTGCTAAGCATAATAACAATGTACCATTACCTGCAATATTTCCATAACAGTATACCTTAAATAACCCGCCGCGGTGGCTCAGTGGTTAAGGCACTCGTCTACTGAGCCGGAGTACCCGGGTTCAAACCCGACCGCGGCGGCCGCGTTTCGATGGAGGCGAAACGCAAAAGGCGCCCGTGTGCTGTGCGATGTCAGTGCATGTTAAAGATCCCCAGGTGGTCGAAATTATTCCGTAGCCCTCCACTACGGCACCCCTTTCTTCCTTTCTTCAGTCACTCCTTCCTTTATACCTTCCCTTACGGCGCGGTTCGGATGTCCACCGAGATATGTGAGACAGTTGCTGCGTCATTTCCTTTCCTGAAAAGCCAATTTTCAGTATTTTTTTTCTTAAAATATTCCAAGATTCAAAATTTTTGCCCCAAGAATGCTGGGCATGTCAGTCAATCAATCAGTCAGCCAGTCAGTCTATTAATTAATAATCACTGAAAAATTCTGTCTATTCTGCATAAAAAAGAAAGGTGCCATGAGGAAGAGCTGCTTTGTCTGCAGCTTCACATGGCTCCTGCCACACACACAGCCATGACTTGAACAGCACACACACTTTTACGCAATCAGTAGACAGTCTCTTGGAATAAAATCCCGAAACAATGTCATTCAAACACAAGTAGTTGATAAAGCAAATACTTCAGCATATCTGAACGACGTTTACGATGTGATTTACTGAGGAAAAACGAAGCACTGAGCCTTTGAATGAAACAAAATTTAACTGGAAAAATTCGTGACCTACCTACAGAGAGCGCCAATTTTACAGGGAAGGACAGAACAGAATTTCCTTTTACATTGCTGTCACAGTGCCTCCATTTATCGCGTGCTTGTCTAATTCACGCACTTGCGATTCCGCGATCGGTTGCTAGGACGCAAGATAAAGATTTCACCATCTATCTCTCCGTAATCGTCGTACTAGCTGGGATGTCAGAGTGAACAACCAATGCGGCACAAATATTTTCGACTCCCCAAATTTATACATTAACAGCGTTCAAAGCATGCGAAAAATGCCTGTCATCAGTGTTTCTTTTAGCAGCACAGGAAAACGTTGTCAAAAGAAGTTATGGCTGGCCCTGAGTTGTCGTATTTCAGTAATTTTCCACGGGACACGTATACTATAGTCTCAAAACCTGAGCTCTAAACTGGTAACAAATATTGTACTTGCTCTACATACAGTTAGTAAAGCTTTTTCGGATTCGATGTCGTCACACCTAAAACACATCCATACAGTGTTCTGTGCGCGCCAAATTAGTGCTTGGTGAATTTCATTACGGCCGGTCTCCCAACTAGTGGTCCCCCCATGAATCTCCCTGGATCTAGTGATCCTCCGTGGAAATTAACCTTGGCGCGACGCACTACCGATGACGTCGCTAATGTGAACGCGCATTCTTTTTTGCTTTCTCTTTATTTCTCATTCTTTTATTGTTTCGGTCGTTCCTACACTAAACAAACTGCATATATAATCTAGCTTGCCGTGTTCGACCCTGGCCATTGAGGAGGCGTTAATGACCTAGCTCGTTTTCTCCAACCTATTCTTAGACTTTCTGCGAGAGGATAGATGAGAGCAGAAACAGAACTAGCTCTTTATTTAGTTCATGCAAACCGACGATCAGCTGGCTAAACTCCCGCTTGTGGACTCGCGCAAGCATACGCTTGGGAAGAGCACATCAGCATCATACTGTACGTCTGCGACGCTGCTGCTGTGTCGGGGGAGGGAGCGTCTGAAAATGACGGCGTTAAGAATAGGCTGTCTCTTGATGACAGCTGGTTCCAGCTATTCTCAACGCGTCGACAACTGACAACACGTGACCGACAGTGGGTACGGTAAAGGGCAGTAGGAGACGTTTTCCTTGCGACGAATAAGAGAATACCTCGCGCAAGCGAGACGGCGACGGGGGAAGTTACAGCAGGGAACTTCCTATCTGACCGAAAGAGATGGTGCCTGCGAACACTGATCCTTACGGATTTGTTGTATGACAGTCTCTCAGTTTCGGGAAATAACTGAAACTCTCCTTGCTTGTGCTGCTGCTCCATGTAACATCAACAAAAATTAATGGCAGTACTTCGTGTAATGACCGCTTGCTCACTTATTTTCCCTCCGACAGGCATACAGATTAATCACAATGGCCCTACTAACCACATAGGGTTGAAAGTTTTCTCTGGTTGCTCTTCAGCTGCTACGGTTGTCGATGGATAAATAATGAAAGCACAGTTTACTTTCCCGAATAATGAGCTCCAAAAATTATTGGCTAATCTAGGCTACGACTTATTTAAAACATTATGCGAGAGCCACCATGTTCATTTCTCTCCCCACAACAGCGTCCCTCAATTTTCCTTTCTTTTTAATTCGACTTGCCATGTGGCACAAAAAGAGGCTGTCGATAAACTAAAACAGGCCGTAGAGGCTCTTCTAGAAACCTGAGCAGGCTCCGGTTCTTAGCGTTGTCCGTTAGCCACAAGGACAGGCGTTCTTCCCTTGTAGCCGAAAGTCCAACTTCCAGTAATCATCTACTCCGCCGCGGTGGCTCAGTGCTTAGGGCGCTCGGCTTCTGATCCGGAGTTCCCGGGTTCGAAGCTCGACCGCGGCGGCCGCGTTTCGATGGAGGCGAAACGCTAAGACGCCCATGTGTTGTGCGATGTCAGTGCACGTTAAAGATCCTCAGGTGGTCGAAATTATTCCGGAGCCGCCCCCTACGGCACCTCTTTCTTCCTTTCTTCTTTCACTCCCTCCTTTATCCCTTCTTTCACGGCGCGGTTCAGGTGTCCGCCGATATGTGAGACAGATGCTGCGCCATTTCCTTTCCCCGAAAAACCAACCAACCAGTAATCATCTTGTTCTTGAGCCCTGCTTTCCTGGGCACGTCCACGAAACGTGGCGAAGATCCACCTCAGCGGCCAGCGAGGAACATTTGGGACACGTGCTCGGCACTGGATCTTCCTGAGAGCCCCGTCGGCAAGTCATCGACGGGGTAAGGGCCACCCCATCCCTCCATTTTCTCCGTTTTCTTCTTATTTCTCTTCTTCTCACTTGGCTGCTTGAATGATTGCCTAAAAATACGACGGTCTTCAGCTACAAAACGGCTCAGGTTGTTCTCTCAATAACACCACTCGCCGTAAAAACCGCAACCATTTTGTTCAGTTTACCCTATAGTTTTATGCTGCGCATACAAGCTGCCCGTAAATCCGCCCATGAGTGCTCGACTTTTTTCAAGTTTCCTTTCGCCATAGTTCAGCCGCTCAGGCACTGTGACGACTTCGCTGTCAAGTCTTGCTTTGAAGTACGCACTGTTGCTGAGCTGGCGTTTCTCTTTATCACAGTTTAAAGGACAACCGGTCTAATCCTCTTTAGCAGCCATTCTGCCCAGGCAAGAGATTTTCAGCTTCACGCTCCTCACCTGACCACTCTTCCTACATCACGCCCTGCTCCCCTCAACAGGGCTTCCTCCTAGGTATGAAGGCCCTTTCCCCAGCCAATGATGAACGCTTTGCCCAGCAGAAGACAAGTCCTCTTGTAACGTTGGCTAAGCACACTGAGCACCTCCCTTAACCAGTGTTCACTTTGTTTTGTGTTGCTTTACACAGACTTCTTTGCTTTCTGAGCGCATCATTGGCTTCAGGCAGTCAATGTCAATTTTGAGCAGTCACTCCTGTTGCCGCGTGGATAAAGGCCGGCTGTGGCTCCGCCGAAGCCCTCAGGAAAACGGGTTTTCTCTCCACTCCTCCTGTTTGTGGAGTATCGTCACTCTCACAGTGCACATCAGGCCCCGAATGCCTTAGCATACAACCAAACACGAAACCTGCATGTTTTCGCTCAGTTCACTCGATTGTTCTTTTTTCTTACTACTTACTTCAGCCCGTTGAGAGAGAGTTACGGACTGAGTACGCGCATTCGGAGGGTTTGCATTCGGAACAATGGTCGCTGTAATTCAGGAGTGCTTAACACCGCACGTGTCATGAGCATCAGGGCAGGAAGGGCGCGACCCGCGCACCTCTGAGAGGCACGGGGGTCGACGCATACACGCATTCCCTCCCACGCTGTCGACACGAGGCGTGTATAAGCACAGTACGTCGTGTCTGCCTGCAGCGTGACGAGGCTAGCGAACCGTTGTTGTTGTTGTTCGTATCAGCTCAGAATCAGGTTTGCGGGGTGAGGAAGTGAGAGCCATCGGCACACGGCCGGACGGAAGCGAGCGGCGGCGCATCCGGAAGTAGTGACGGCGCTGAGCAGAGGTCCAGGAAGTCTCTGTACCTGCCTCGCTCGTCCGTAGCTGGCCGGTGGTACGGATCTGTGGAATGGCGTGACAGAGGGGCGGAGCAATGATGGAGCTCCGAATGCCGCTGCAGTTCTTGACGTTGTCTGTAAGCTGTGAGCGAAGCATGAAGCCTCACACTCTGTTGTGCTCTACTTTCTTTATGTCGCCGTGACCCTTCGCAGAGAAACATTTTGCTCATGAAGAACTGTTCGCAGTTGATCATTCCGGAGCGGCATGCTGCCCCTTGTGAACATCACGACGTTGCTTAAAAAGGGCGAATATTTGTGTTTGCTTTTAAAGGGCAGGTCTTTACGTAAGAGGCCGAGGTTGGACGGAGGCACACGCATGTTAATGGCTTGTTTTATTTCGTGCCGTTTGACGCCAGCTGTGAGTAAGGAGGTTGTATTTCTAATTTACAATGCTGGACGACGTTCTTAGTCGCTGTTTAGTTGAAGCATGGTTGACGGCTCTTTTACAGCGACAGCTGTTAAAGGCGCGTTTGCCGGTTCAGCGGAGTCGGCGTAAAACGGCACCACTCTCATTGGTCAGCATGTAGAAGCCTCACAGATGACGTCGCCGCAACGCGTCATTCTGACTTGTCCGAACACAGTTACGTCACGAGTGACAGCATAGTGATGTCATGCGCACTCTATTTGAGAAGACAAATAGTAACGCATGAACAAAATATCACCACATGCCAGGTTTAAAAATGTCTTCAGACATACGGCATTTTTTGCTTTTTATTATCCTTTGAAAAAGAGGGAGAGCGAAGCGCTCATCATTGAAGACTGGTAATGGCCTCTTAAAATGTTTCTTCAAAACCGCAACAATTAGCCCGGACCCAATGGTCGCTGGCTTGCTGAATCTCGAGAGTTGCAGAAGCCTGCCTTCGATACGTGATTGGAATGTTGTGAACGCGACGTTGCTGTGAACGTAGGCCATAAAGTTTTAATCGGCACCATTACCCGGCATCACACAAGGTCTGTATTTTCTGATGCCTTCTACTACACAGTGTTGTAATTGATGTTACCGTGCTCTGTCATCAATGTCTGCTGCCGCTTTGTAAACGGCTCCAGGGCCCAGTCAAGTTGTAGGCAGCAACTTTTAGCCCTGGAGACCGTCCAGTATTCCGGTAAATAAAGAATTGAATTGAATAGTGGCGCTCCAAGTCGTTGCGTTTCAGTTGTCGAGCAGCCACACATTTAAGTTTCCCATTGGAAGTTTCCCTTAACGAACAGATACAGAAGTCGGTTTCGGCCAGTTCCTATCTTCAGTTTGCACCAAAGATAATTTGAAGGGCAGGAACTAATTTATTCATTCTCAAAGCCCGCTATTATATGACGTGTTTGTGCGCATGCGTGCGTGTTGGGGGGGGGGGGGGGGGTGGGGTGCACTTATAGGGACTAGAACAAAAACCAAATCGCACTAAGAAACAAAGATTGGTAGATAAATTAAATTGTTTCAGAACACGAAAAACATCACAAACAATTCAGAGCAGAGACATTCAGGTAGCTGCAATGACAGAAGGCAGTGCCCAAAAAGGGTTAGCCAAAGGGAGCGGCAGTGTTAGGGAAGCGAGCGAAAGCAGCGACACGTCGAGAATGCGGGAATTTCGGAAAGACATTGGACTCCCAAGAGAACTTGACCGCGCAACGATTGGGGCTCGTGGTCGAACGCATTAGGAGCCACGCGGAACCGGCATAAATCATGCGGGTGTCGACGTGGCCGCCCATTATTGCCCACGACAATTGCGCCGCGGTGATTGATGCCAGACTCCAGATACCGGTTCTCACAGACTTCCGGGGTGCGCATGCATGCACCTGTGTGAAAGCGCCCGGCGAATCTCCGGCACAGTAACCGTGAGATCGAGAAGTACGTCGGCAATACCACCGTCGGTCGTAGATGGTTTCGTCTGGTTGTAATTTTTTTTTCTTTATCCATCCGGCTGCTCCAGGAAGACTGCTCGCCTTCTAAGCGCCGGCCTTTGTATGTGACAGCATATAGTATATAAGGAACTTCGACGCGCGTTCACGAGGGAACTTGGGTTCCGGAGATATCCGGACGAGATTCTGATTTTCGCGTGACGGTTGCCGTCCTGTAGCTTTGTTTTCTTCCGGTTGCAGTCTTGGCTTCCGCTCTAAAATTTGTGTTTGTTTGTTTGTTTGTTTGTTTGTTCGTTCGCTCGCTCGCATGCTCGCCTGCTTGCTTGCTTGCTTGTTGGGCTGGCTTTCATCAAATTTACATGGTTGCAGCCGTTGTAAGAATTCGGGAATAGTCGCTCAAATTGCGAGCGAGCATCACAGCCATTTGGCGCGCAGGCGCTGTTTTGGGCTGTATGCAAAATAGGCTCAGTCTCCGCACGCCTCCCTCATAGTTTAAATAAATTCCGAAACGAATTCGTGGATTCGTGTCGTCAAGACGTAGACTTGCGGGGAACGATCGCGTGACCACTTCCCTGGTTGTTTATTGGGAAAACACGTTGCAGCGAGCGGTCATTCCGGCATCCCGAATTGTGCCTCGATCGATTACGCTGCCTTCGACGACTGAGCGAGCCTGACTCGAGTTTGTGCGTTTTGAGCTGAGCTATATTGCTCATTAACAATGCTACGGAATCGAGACCTACAATTTCTACACTCGGGAAAGGAAAGAAACACATTTTAATTCACAAAGAGAAACATTGAAAAGTATCGCCACGGGGTGTTGTTCATTTTATGAAGCTTTACCACGAAAGCTTCGTTGTTATTTATGGTTCATATTTTATTTTTATTCCACGATCCTGGCATGCGCCATAGCTCGCGTGCCTGCTTTATGCATGCGTCCGGCAAACTGAATGACTCACTGACCAAGTTTCTTTTTGCGCCGCTTCCTGCCTTCCGTGCGCGCCGGTGGTGGCTCTTTCGTCGCGTGCAGCAGCTCCACTGTTGGTGTCCAGGCCGGCCTTCCACATTTCCCGTATAAAGAGAGCCGCCGCGAGTCGAAAACGTAGCACGTCCTCTAGCTGTACACAGACGCGGCCGGTCGAGTGGTCGTACCACTTATGTAGGACCATATTTTCGTAAATAAAACAACGGAAAGAAAATGACCAGGCGACCATCAAAGGTCACTCATATTCTCTGTCGCTTCAGGCCACCCTTATTCTCTCATCATCATCAGTCTGACTACGCCCACTGCAGGGCAAAGGCCTCTCCCATGTCTCTCCAGTTAACTCTGTCCTTTGCCGGGTGCGATATAGCCTCAACCAGTGGTACCCGGGACAATTCTCCGATAGGTGCCGGATTTGTCAGGGTAGGGCAGATTTCCCACACATTATGTGGACCTGTCCTGAAACATACGACCCGCACACGGAAACTAAGACAGACGAACTTTGGGAGACTCTAATGCGCAGCTCAGACTCTGAGACTCAGCTTAGAACCATCCGATTGGCCGAACACTCCGCCGAGGTCCACGGATTGCAGGCCGTCCCATCCTATATCCGTCGGAAAATAAAGTTATATACTACTACTACTACTGCTACTAGTTCTTGTCCTTTGCCAGATGCGGCCACCGTATGCCCGCTAACTCTGGGACACAGTAAATGGCGACTGTGTGACGTCACTCTCACGGGCCGCCGTGAGACCGAGCTCGCTGTGTTTGTGTGCACTCGGAGGCTTCAGGAAGAGTAGAGTCGCTTCAACGTCCCTTTGTGTACTTCCTTGCATGGGCTGTAGACCGCAATTACACGAGCGGGCAAGACGATATCTTCGACGTGACGAGCATTGCGATGTTCTGGATGTTGGTGTAATGTGTCTGAATAAAAAATATCGTTGTCAACAGTTGGCTGAAGGGAACACCATCCAGGCGTGCTTGGCCCATGAAGGCATACGGGTAGACGCTTTGGATGATGCGATATTTGAAACAATGCGATCCGCGTGGTGGTTACGGTACAGCTGCGGCTATCAAGATTATGCCCCATGAGAAGAAAAAAATCTCGGAGCTTTTCGATCAAATTTTGTTCTCATGTTAGATGGATGCAAAAAGGTAAGCTCAAAGCAATCTTAACAGAAACACCAATTCGAGTCGTCTTTGGTTTCTATTCAGTCCTTGTTGTGCTATAGACAACACGAAAAGAGTGTAAGAGTGTATGTCGCTGTCAGCCATTCTGAAAAGTAACTTCGGTTGGTGAGGCGTGTCACCGACATTACACGGATTAGCAGGCTCCTTTTTCTCCAGATTTTCAACGGCGCTCCACGGACAGTTCGCCAGTACAAGTACACAGTGTTCGAATAGTATTGTCCTCATCACAGAGGACCGAGACATATCCACTGTAAGATGTCCACTGCAGGACCAAAACATATCCTAGAATCTCCAATTACACCTGTTGTACGCCAGTCGCAACCACCAATGTTTTAGTGACGAGCACAGGTAGCCAAGAGTTCAACGCAGTAGATTTGGTTTACGACATAATACGACACGAAACAAGCTAGAGCTATTGTCCACAGTTCTGTACGGAGGAGGGCGAAGGAGCTGAGAGTTCTTTTTCCGGCACAGAAAAATGGACGAAATAAAGTGAACCATGCCAAGAAGACAATAAGAAACAATGCTCGCTGGCAGCGTCAGCAATGGGCCAGTTACGTTAATAGCTTCAGCCTCGAAGGACGCTGATGCCTCTCCACCGTTCCTCGTATGTTTCTATTGTTTTAATTTTGCTTTCGTTTTTTATGCATTTTTAGCATGCAGCAAAAACAAGATGACGCTCATCTACGCGGTTGTGGTCTTACACACGCGAGCAAAGGGGTAGAAAACTGCCCCGGTGAATCCTTCACGGGACGAGCCTTCCAAACTGCCGACAGTCACGCATCTCCAAGCTCCTAAACGTTCTTGTTGACACGTTTCTGGAACGCAATCATCTAATTGTTGTCGCTTTACATGTGGTAGTTTGTATCACATCTATTGCATAAAGTCTCGTACAAGGAAGCTCAGACGCCGTTTTCTTTCCTGTTTATATTTTAGATCGGCTGCAAAGATCGAACAAATCTCACGACATTGCACCTTGAAACGGTTGCCGACTAACCAAGACATTACAGCTGTTGCGTTTTTCCCTTCTCAGTCCTCTACGCATGAGATTCCGGTTATCAAGCTGAATCAAATAATAACAGTGAAGGCATCGGTTCAAACGAGGAAGCTCTGTAGCTATAGACTGCAAGCATGAACGTGTATTCAAGTGGCTGCCGTGATTAGCAACAATAGATATGAGAAAACGGCGTTCTCAGTGTGAGCAGCTCCAGGATGCATAATAATAATCATTAATATTAAGTGAGTGTCATTACTGCTAAGGATAGTTTTCTTTACTCGTCGCATTTGGAAGTGAACTATGAATACACAAATGCGTCTTGCGTTAGTGTTCTTAAGAACGCTGTTAAAACATTTGCCGGTGCCTTATGCACAAGTCCCTTACAATCACGAAAACAATTAACTTTTCAAAAAAAAAACTTGTTTATGGATTTATCGGGGCTAAACATCTCAAAGCGACTCAGGGTATGAGGGACGCCGCAGTGAAGGGCTCCGAAATTTCGACCTCCTGGAGTTCTTTAACGTGCACTGACATCGCACGGTACACGGGCCTCTAGAATTTCGCCTCAATCGAAATTCGACCGCCGCGGCCGGTATCGAACCCGCGAGCCACTGAGCCACCGCGCCGAAAAGGAAAGCGTGTTAAATGGATCGTAATGAGTACCGATTGTATTTAGTAGCAACTTGCGGCGTGATACGCGTGTGGTTAAAAGTTTGGAGACTTGAACCAGAGTTGAGTTTTGTTGTACGCTACAGGTGGGATTAGGCTTGCTTATTCGGCCGGCAATTGCTCCACCGTAGCGTCACTTATAAGTTAATAATGACATAAAAACTGTCGGATCTGCCGCGCTATGCGCACAGTCACTTATAATAGTACATATTGCACTCCCGCAGTCACCATCTATGCGCACATTCACTCACAGCAGAGCAAAGTCCACTCCAGAAGTCACCATCTATGCTCATATTCAGTCACAGTAGAACCTAGTCCATTGCAGTGCCACCATCCATGCACACATTCACTCACAGTATGACATAGTCCACTCCAGAAGACACCATCTACGCACACGTTCAATTAGAGTAGACAATAGTCCGCTCCTGCTGTCACCATTTAGAGACAAGATCAGTGTCCTGCAGAAATGTTAAAAGAAGCCTTGCAGCCTCCCTTCTGCATGTCTGGTTTCCACTCCGGTAGACAATGTCCTGAACTGTACTTTGAAGGGCTCCTTTCTTCTTGAAGGAAGCGAACTTCACATACCTTTCCGCGTTGTACTCTGGGCAGTACATAATATAATGTTCTATATCCCCGCACACACCACATAAAGAACAGCTTAGACGATGACATGCCCGTCTTTTTGCTTTTTTCCCCTCTTTTTCAATGGCTCACCCAGCAATTCTGGACAAAAGCATTTTGCAGCGGGAAACCGTTTATGTACGCTATTTTTTCATATAATGTAAGATTTCACTATGACAACCATTATATCCGCAAATCACCCGACGGCAGTCTTGGTTTTTTGTTCTATTCACGTTTTTGCTATCGTCAAAAGCGTTCCCCATTGGTTTTCTATGGCAGTCTTAACTGTTCGATGCAATCGCTGGAAACACTTTGAAAGAAAGATTTTGGTTCATATCAGAATAATGGCCCATTACCTTCAATATTTCTGTAACAGTGTCGTCTCACGATTTTCCAATTTTCCAAATTTTTGTCCGAGAAAGCTGGACTTGTTCATAGATAAAACAGTCGTGTTTGAAACCGCCTTAAAAGCGCGGCACAAAACTTCGCGCGCTTGCCATGAAATGGTGCTCAATATATATCTCATGTGTGTTTCTTTGGACATGTCATGAACAAGACTGCTTTTTATTGCGCTGGACACCTGACAGCACGGCTAACCTGCCGAGCCCAAGTGGCCGCCCACTTCGCTTCCTTCACTAACAAAAACAATACAGACACGCGCGTCTCTGTGGGCCGACAAACCGGGAAACGACAAGATGTTCGGTGGGAGAGCCGTACTTTCAATTTCCTCGTCATTGTCCTGGCTCACTGCTCCGTGGCTCGAGTTCCCGGCGTCGCCTGATATAGACAAACATCGGAATAGATAGCGTGCGGGTGTTCTGCGTCGTATTCATTTCATTCTTTGGATCTGTTCGGTGGCGGCGAGGAAACGCAGCTCATGCTATGGCTAAATATGCACCCGTCAGTTCGAAAACGTCTGTTATGTTCCAGCCTGTCACATCTCTCGACATCCTTAGTCTTCTGCGCGAGAGCTGTCAAACCTCCCAATATAGTTCTCCGACAGGCGCAGCTGCGTCTCAACATTTTCACTGGGCACGCTTCCAGAATCGAGCTCGTGACCACAAGTCCTACAGAAGTGCGATATCAATGAAGCAGTCAGATTTCTGAACCATCTTCGCCATGCACTCAAATCTTAGTTAACGTGCTAACGGAATCTCTGGTTACCACAACTGAGAAATTTCAGGATAAACCACTACGCCTATTCTAGACTGCACCTCAAGAAAAGACTCACGCAAAAGCCGAAGACATTTAATCGCCGGCGCGGTAAACATTCTTTGTCATCTCCCATGCAGTCTGTAGCCCTGACGGCAGCAGATTTCGTTACATATATGCGATCGCCAAGCGGTGATGAAGGGAAAAAGTTATAAGAACGAAGATTGCAGTCTGGGCTAGGTGTTACTTGTGAGAGGGTCCGAAACGCATGCACGCCTAAAGTTAACAAACATTGTTAAATAGCTTCTTGTACATCACAAAGACGGTATTTAACCGAGGGGTAAAAAAAAGGCGTTTCTTTGAAGTCAGGTTGTAACGGAAAAAGTTTCAGCATACAATATTCAGACGAACGTCTTGGTGTAAGGATAAAATGGCATTTATAATATCGTGTTAAGGGCTCATGTCCAAAGAGACTAAAGTATAGCAATATACCAATGTTACTTCACTGGGGGGATGATTGAAATTTGGATAGGTATCTTCCCTATGCGCTCTCACGAACGCTCCTGCTTTGAACGCCTTTAGCTCCCCATTAAAAAAGTCAAACCCACCTAGAAAAACTAAAATGGTTTGCAGACTCTGGTTGAGCACAGAAACTCGCGGCTTCTTGAAGCAGTTTCAAAGCCGAAGTGAGGCAGACGTAAGATGCAAAGTTTTCTTTTCCCCGTGGTTAAGTCGATGCTCGGCTTCGGAGCGCTCAGTGTATTATACCTGCGCCACTGAAGATGATGGATGCTCTCGCACTGCCCGAAGGTAATGCGTAAGGGTTAAGGACGGTGTCGCGAAGCCGAGTGTATACGCGAGAGACGCACCGGCGCCGCACGCGCCTCTCGGCCGCTTCTTCGACTAGGTTGTTTTTCTCGCTGGCCGCGACCCAGCTGCGCTCGCCGCCCTGCAACATTAGGCGGGGCTGGGTTGCCACCATGGCACGGATGCGGCGGCTGCGAGCGCTGCGGGTGCATTCTGAAGGATGCCGCTATTGACGATTTTCACGACCTGGGGGGGTCTCATTGATTCAGTGTGGCAGCGTTACAGCAGATGGCTTTCGAGACCAGCCTAGGTATAATCACGCTTATTTTAAATTTTCATAAACTCTCGCCCGTGTGCTGTGCGATGTCAGTGCACGTTAAAGATCCCCATGTGGTCGAAATTATTCCGGAGACCTCCACTACGGCACCTCTTCTCTCCTTTATTCTTTCACTCCCTCCTTTATCCCTTCCCTTACGGCGCGGTTCAGGTGTCCAACGATATATGAGACAGATACTGCGCCATTTCCTTTCCCCCAAAAACCAATTATTATTATTATTAAACTCTCGCTTGTTTGTCGACGGCGGCAGCCTGGCGTGAGGCAAACATCTCTAACAGGGTGAGTTGTTGGGCTAGTTGGTGTTCGGATTTTACAGGCATATTTTTAGCGCAAAGGACGGGACGAGATATGAACGTCGTGTACAGGATTCCCCTGTCATGTGGCAAGGTGTACATCGGCCAGACAGGGCGCTGCGTAAACGATCGACTCCGGGAGCATGCTAAAGATATCTACAATAAGGAACGCACGAATTTAGTTGCCCACTGCATTGCTTGCACCAAGTGTGAGCCACGGTTCCGGAGTGCTTCAATCCTTGGCAGAAGTTGTCAAAAAACTGCCCGTGAAACTTTGGAAGCTTTCTTTATCAGGAAAGGGGGTCAGAACTGCGTTAGTGACACGTCTGTCGTTTTGTATAATGCTGAGATCAATTTCCTATCGCGTCATCTGCTGTGATTCCAAGTTCCTGGTTAGGTAGCGCTGGCGCAGGCCAGATATGTATTTATATGCCTCGATCTTTCTTCAATAAAGCAGTTGTCAGTAGCGCCCGTGCTCGTCTTGTCTGTATCTCGTCCCGTCCTTTGCGCTAAAAATATGCCTGTAAAATCCAAACATCTCTATTTTTCTCGAGGGTATAAAGAGTTGAACGAAAGACAAGGAAGGAAGGGGGGAACGAGAAGCATTTATTTAAACCAACCAGATTACTGATCTGGAGGTCGAGTGGGTGCCTTCCTCATTCCAGGACTCCGCTGGCCGAGGCTTTTCGACGAGCTTGCTGGACGAGTTCTTCTTGTCACGCCAAACGTCACCAAAGCGGAGAAGTAGACGATTCACGACCTTCCGGAAGAAAATTTAAAGTCCGCAACGTGTGAGTAGCGTAACTAGAAGAGCGCATTTTTTTTTGTTTTTAGCAGTACAGATCAGCAAGAGCCAGCGATTGACAATTTGTGATGCTCTGTCTGGCAGAAAGCAAGCTATAAAAGCTTGCCAGTCACTGCCGCTTCAGTTTTGACTGATAAAGCTGCATGCTTTTGCATTTTTTCGTGGTCAGAAATCTTAATACCAAGCGCTACTTTATGCGTCTTTATAGATTTATAATCGCGTGTACAGGTGGAAGGCGAGAACAATGAAGTCGGGTTTTTCTGCGTACTGCATTCTCCGAACTATGATCCACGCCTAGCGCTCTCAATTTGTTCGTGGCACTAAATTAAAGTAATGTAATGAATGTAAGGCCGCTGTGATAATTTTTTTTTCTTTCGAGTCTATTCTGCCCTTGCCATTCTCCCGTCTTTATAGGTGATAACCAGCGACAGCGCGGGTATGGGGCAATCAAGTTTTAAATAAATCAGAATTAAATAGAATTCTAGTGAAATCTTTATATTACCCCCCTCTCTCTCTCTCTGGATAAAATGCACCACTTCGCCATCACCGTAGAGGCATGCCGTTATAAGGATTGCAATTGTCACACACAAGACTATTCGCGCTTGAAATATGCCCGTCAGTCATGTGTACTCAGCTATGGTTCTTAACATAGGTCCTTCATAGACTAGACAAATCATCTTACTGTAGACATAGACTGGGCGCCTCATAAAAAGTGCGCTCTCATGGGCCTGTGAGCGTACCCTACTGCTTGGGAATTTCTGTTCCCATATTCTTTCTCTCTGTTACTGGCGCCAGAAATATCGCGCAATTACACTTAGCGGCTGTTATATGACATTAGCGTGCAAATGTCCATTTAACTGAGCTCCTAAGATATATTTCTGCAGCAAAACTTTGAAAACAACATCTGAATCTGCGGCCGGACCACCGACGCAACGGAACAAACGACGTGGTCCCGTTCGCGTCGATCCTTCTTGGACTAGTTCGCGGCGCCGCCGTAGCGTGGCGTCGATTTCGTGAGAGTCCTCAAAGCATCGTGCTTTGACATCACAGGCGTACCTGCGATCTTCAGTGCCATTCTGACATGAATTATTCTGCTGAAAAGGATACATTGGTGCAAAAGGAACTGAAAAGTTTTAATTAAGCATCGCATTACGAGTGTCAGGATTGCCGATCTGGAAAATTTGTCCCGAAAGAAGCGGACTAAATATTTTATTCAGCCCAAAAGAAGTCGCAAGTGCTAACAAGCATCGAAAAGACATCGAGCTGAGACATTGCATGTTGTAATCACTAATTAGTGATCTGCATAGCTTCCATTAAAAAACTGAATCGAGTAACCAATTATCGCATTCCCAAAACAACTGTAGACATAAGTATGGAAATCAGGCTTATTTACTTTCAGGAATTTCAAGTGCACACACACACACACGCACGCACGCGCACACGCGCACACGCGCACATACGTACATACATACGTACGTACATACATACATACATACATACATACGTACGTACGTACGTACATACATACATACATACATACATACATACATACATACATACATACATACATACATACATACATACATACATACATACATACATACATACATACATACATACATACATACATACATACATACATACATACATACATACATACATACATACATACATACATACATACATACATACATACATACATACATACATACATACATACATACATACATACATACATACATACATACATACATACATGCGTGCATGCATGCGTGCATGCGTGCGTGCATGCATGCGTGCATGCGTACGTACATGCGTGCATACGTACATGCGTGCATACGTACATGCGTACATGCGTGCATACGTACATGCGTACATACATACATACATGCGTACATACATACATACATGCATGCATGCATGCATACATACATGCATGCATGCATGCATACATGCATACATGCATACCCGCACACACGTACATGCGCACGCGCACCATCTTTCGATCTTTCGTATGATTTGTCCACTCACTCCTGCCCAAGACCTTGCATAAGTTTGGCAGCACCTGAAAAAATTAAATAAATAAATATATTCGTTATATTTGTGCTAAAGAAACAGGGAGAAGGATAAAAAAAGACATACGGCGAAGCCTCCGTTTCGGACACGGCCTTGATGCAACACACATCAAAGTGCAGGAATATCGGGAAAGTGCTCGTCCAGCCAACTAAACTTGCGTTGGCGTGCAACCGGCGACCTCCTCGCTCATTCTGCACCCTGTGTTTGTTCGGTGAGTCCTTGTACTACGTTTGTCTACAGATTCGTGCAAACGTTTTCGACACTTCTCCCCTGAAAAGTGATAGCATTAAATGTTTGTGTTGTGTGTTGTGTTTAGCAGAGCATAAGCATCTTATAGCAGAACATGCTCGCCGAGACTTTGAAAACATAATTTAGGTCAATCCTAAAGCAGCCAAGAAGGAATAACGCTGCATCCAAGACAAAATGCACGTGCATGACATCTGAGACCCGAAATGTGACAATTGTGAGGCTTTGCGGCTACAATAAAGTGTTTATCAGATGTGCGGGGAAAATGCTCTTTTGTGCGAAAATTTTGGTACTAATCTCATTTAAGCGGGCGGGCTGGTAAGCAAGCCATCAAAATAATAATCGGAACGGTGAATACGTAGCTGTTATGACTAATTAAGTACTTCGAGCGCAAATGGACTCCTACGCGCCCGGCACCTGACGTAAATGTCTGGCTCGGGAATTTTGCTGACTTAGTGAGAGCGCAGTTACTGAAAGGTGCAGCTAGTTAGGCTTAGAAACCAAGACAAAAAATACATTCGCTTTGCCATTTCAATGAAAGCTCTGTAATTACGTATATTAAGGCTGCGATTTGGGCGGGTTGGTAATGATTATTTGTGAAAAACAGCGCGAGAAGACGGGACACACGAAAACAGACGCAACACAAGCGCTGTCTCGCAACTGAATGTTTTTATTGCAAGAAACAGTACTAACAAGCTTTCATTTTCAGAAAAACAGAGCAAACATTTGTATGTTTGTAAACGAATAAAACCAATGCTCGTCACCATACATGACGGTGAAAATTTTGAGGGGGCAGTTTGGCGATCTAAAGTGCGCGAGGCGAAAGCCTTTTTGCGCCCACGTTGTTTTTTGTTTTTTATTTATTTTTTATTTTCATTTTCAAGTTTTAAACATTTCATTTATTTCTTTTTCCTTTAAATTTTTATTTTTATTTATTTATTTATTTTATTCTTAATTTTGTAGCCGCCGCGGTGGCTGAGTGGTTACGGCGCTCGGCTGCTGGCCCAAAAGACGCGGGTTCGATCCTGGTCGCGGCGGTCGAATTTCGATGGAGGCTAAATTCTAGAGGCCCGTGTACTGTGCGATGTCAGTGCACGTTAAAGAGCCCCAGGTGGTCGAAATTTCCGGAGACCTTCACTACGGCGTCCCTCATAGCCTGAGTCGCTTTGGGATGTTAAGCCCCCATAAACCATCTTAATTTTGGAAGTTTTTATTCATCTTTATTTTATTTTATCTTTACCAATTAATAATTAGTTACTCATTTCTCATCGGTCATTACTTAGTAATTGCTAAGGGTATATGGGTTATAGCAATTATGCCATTTATGACGTCATAGTGCGACAGATTTCGCGGACGGACAACGATGAGCCATTAAAGGATTTCGCCTTAATGGTAGTTAGATGCCTTTCCGAATTAATAGGTGATTTCCTTATCATTAAGTGTAATTGATGGATCACTAGTGCTTGTGTTGCGTCTCTGTTTTCGTGTGTTCCGTCGTCTCGCGCTGTTTTTCACAATGAAGTAACTATTTATGCTTGTGTCCCCGCTTTTCTGAAAACAATGTTCCGCGCTCAAGCAATAGTTGAAACTGCGTCTTCCAAACCAGAGTGTGTTTCTGAACCGTGACCACCGCCTGGCTGATACAAGCTTGAGTATCGGCAATCGCATGGCGACTGTAAGCATTCGCCTATTTAAAACTAAGCTGAAATTTTTGCTAGGACGTCCGTTCGCGCGCTGTATTAGTAACGTCCGTCCACTACTTCCGAATGCGCTGAAAAACCTTCAGCCAGATGACCACGCCCGAACATACAGGGAAACTACTGAACAATAAACGTGATTTTTTACAGCTACTGTTTTTTGGATGCTGAATTGCGTGCATATGCTAGAACGGTCGCGTTTATAAACTACGTTTCCTCCGGATAGCAACGCCACTGCGTTGAAACTGATTACACTAGAGCGAAGAGCCTGAAAAAAAAGGCATGAAAAAAAGACATGCAAGGAAGGAAAAATGTACCTAGCCAAAGTAACATATGCGTTAAGAAACGGACGCCGGTAGGTGAAATGATTAGAAATTCCATCGCCGTCCTCCGCTTTCGGCCGTCGACAGCCGTTGCGACCTGTGCCGACGGCACTGCCGCACACAGTGCAGCTCATTTTCCAACGATGATGGATGGGTCCGCTGGAGCGTTTCCCGAAAGGAGCTCTCGCGGCACGCATATCCAGAACTAGTCTAATGCGTCACTATTAACGTGCTTCGCGGACAAATTGTGACGAATGAGACGCGCTGGCTCGACTTAACCAAGAGTTCGCTTTTCGAGCACCAACATAAGTACTGCTGCACTTGCTTGTCACTGCTATAATCATGACGGGAATTCTTATGTTTAAATAACGGACGTTACGCCTAAAGGAAACAGCGCAGACACACAGTAACAAGAGAACAGCCAGTACAAGCACTGTCTCGTCTACTCCTTTCGTCATCTATGCCTCTGCTGCCCTTAGAAAAGTTGTACCAACTAGCCCAATTTTCTGTTCTACTGACGTTAATATCTCGGACGGTGCTCGGATGGAGCTGAGCCATTTCGGCGCATTCCTTCAAAAAATAAGAGTTAAGCTGCATATCACAACCTATGATCTGTAGTGACCTATAAAAGTGATGTTATCTCGATGCAGATAAATGTTTTTAATCTGTGTGCACAGTATTATAGCTAAACCACTATTCTGATAGGTAAACCCCAAGCAAGATCTTGCGATGTTTGTGATGTTTGGAGGTTTGTGCCAAGTGCAATAAATAAATTAAAAGAAATTAAGTATCTGCGACTGGTAATCGATCCCGCGTCGGAAAGAACAGACTAGCTTCGCTGCCCGCTGTGCAAGAGCACAGGCTACCGCACTAAAGCTTCCTGCAATTGGGCGAGTTGGTAGCTCATCTTGATGTAGAGGGTTTTATAGCGCAAACAAAGGCAAGGACAAGAGAGGTGACACACGCACACGCACGCACGCACGCACGCACGCACGCACGCACGCACGCACGCACGCACGCACGCACGCACGCACGCACACACACACACACACACACACACACACACACACACACACACACACACACACACACACACACACACACACACACACACACACACACACACACACACACACACACACACACACACACACACACACACACACACACACACACACACACACACACACACACACACACGCGCGCGCGCGCACACACAAGCGCTACCGTCTGCGTGTGTCGCTAGGCTACCACCGCAGCCGAACGCACCTCGTGTTAAACTGCAACACACTCTCGCGCTGTGCATTGCACATCATCTTCTTCATCAACTAATACTGCTATCGAACTAATAATATTCCCGCTTTGAGCTATGTGGCGGTAGTGACAGAAAGTGTGCGCTGCATGCGATGGAGAGGACAACACTGCGGCAGAAGCACGGCACTAGAGCAATACGCGTCGGCGTTGACAACAGGGCAGCGGAAACGCGGCACTGGAGCATAGGCCGCCGGCGTACATTGGCACTGACGATGAAGAAGTTGAAGACGCGCATGACTGGCCTCTTGGGGCAGCGGACACCTCAATCGCGCTTTCAGGTACGCGGCGGTGGTGTCCATTAGCAAATTATGCTTAGCAATGCTAAACCGCCAGTAATACGTTTCTTGAGCAAATGTGGAGCCTCTGCTTTATATTCGTTGCTAAAATTTCAAGAGTGGCAGCCATCATTCTTCAGCGCAATGATGATGATGATGAAAAACATTTTATTCAATAAAAAGTTTTCTTAGTGTCATAAATGAGGAGCATGCGGCTGTCCGTGATATTTGACACCGCTCCCCTCTCTCGTTTTACCACGTTTAAATACTTGCGCTGGAAACAAAGCAAAAAAAATTACAGGGACATCTAATTCATTATGTGTTGGCTATGCGATAACATTAGCAGCTACTTATGCTTTTACCAGAAGTGACGCCACTTCCCTCCAGCCAATCGGAATGCTCCGGTCTGGTGACGTCACTTCTCTACAGCCAATGCGAAAATTTTATTACCGACGACGTTTTTTTTTTCCCCCATGGTGCTTCTAATGCTATCTCACTAAAAAAACTTGCTCAATCTTCCCCAACAACCCTCCCATCCTCTCACGCCCGAAACAGTTTGACATCTCTCATGTGTTCGGAAACGTCGCAGCATGCCCGTCTTTCTCTTTTAACTTAGTGTTCTAGCTTAACATTCTCCCCCCCCCCTCCCCCCTCCCCTCCTTATCTCTCATCCTATTGAGAGGTCCTCTAATATTTAATCCTGGACACAATCGCGGCCTCAAACTCGATTATTATGATTGACCTATCGCAGCCCTATAGATCCGTGACGCGTGAATGCAAATATAGGAGGCACGAAAAGCCCTGCTTTATTTCTTACTTTACAAGACGCCCGCATTCAAGAAGCAAAGCTGGATTTAAAAGCAGACTCGATAGCACTTTGTAACCAATGCTTATTTTAATATGAAATACCTGACTGTACAGGTCCCTAAAATATGAAAAGGAAGGCAGTGATCTGGTACCAAAAGACGGTTTTTTTTTATATTTCGCTACTAAAATTGATAATGGCCTCTGGATATTACACGCCAAACATAAGACAGGAAATATGCGTGTTTGCCAAATATTACTGTGGGTTAATCAATAATTTAATAATAATAATAATAATAATAATAATAATAATAATAATAATAATAATAATAGTAATAATAATAGTAATAATAATAATAATAATAATAATAGTAATTGGTTTTTGGGGAAAGGTTACCTGAGCCGCGCCGTAAGGGTAGGGATAAAGGAGGGAGTGAAAGAAGAAAGGAAGAAGTAGATGCCGTATTGGAGGGCTCCGGAATAATTTCGACCACCTGGGGATCTTTAACGTGCACTGACATCGCACAGCACACGGGCGCCTTAGCGTTTTTTCTCCATAAAAACGCAGCCGCCGCGGTCGGGTTCGAACCCGGGAATTCCGGATCAGTAGCCGAGCGCCCTAACCACTGAGCCACCGCGGCGGGTATAATTTAAGGCACATTTACAGCTTTTTTTATAATCTAAATGCTAAAACTTTGTTCTCTTTCATAATGGAGGGACCTGAACGTTTAGCGCTTCCAGTAACTACATGGGCGGGATGGATTTGTGTCTGAATGCCAGTTTTCCACAGTACGCTGCGCATCATCCAAGCTGTGCGGTCAAAAAGTAGAACGTTCGAATGCGCATGTTTTCCCGATCGAAGTGAGGGTCACCGGGACATGCCTGGCCACTGTGACCTGCTTTGCGCGAATCGGGGTCATCGCCGTCATTGATTCGGACATGCGTGTTCGCCGTAGTTGTACGGGCTGCCCCGGTTGTCGTCGCTCTTCTTTAGAGCAGAGTGGCGAGTACCCGCAGTGGATGATCGGTCGAAAATCGGGCGGGGGCCAAAAAATACGCAAGAAAATAGAAAGCCTGCTCGTAATCAAAGCAAAAGCAATATTTAGAAGTGCGAGATAGAGATCTAAATCGAAGAGCTTCGAGGGGGCTATAATAAGAAAAGGAGAAGGAATGACCAAGGGACATGGACTATATTCGAGAGGAATCAAGGCTAAGGCATAATTTTAGAGATCGTGCGTCGTAAGGCGGGTGCACGTGCGAAGATCTTCCATGGGCAAGGTCTGATTGAGGAAAGCATAACTGGTAACGTGGTCTTGTTCTATAACAAAAACGTGAAGTTGGTTCTTGAGGCGCACTTCTGTAAATGCACACCACTGACAGCGTTTACAGCGCTACGCAGTGCTAAGCAGGTGGTATATTGTGGAAAGGCTGAGAAATTCATCCTCGCGACTGGGAAATTGCAGTCCTGCAGTGTTGTAGGCGTTACGGAAAAAAAGGTAACTAAATACGTTACTCGTTTTGCTAAAAAAAGGAACGCGTTACCGCCCTACGTTATCTACAAGAAAAAAGGGTAACGCGTTACTGTTACCGGAAAAAAGTACCGCACGTTAATTTGGCCGTTACTCCATGACCATAAATTTTAATAAGTGCGGCTTCGCTGCAAGAACTCACGACAACAATTTTATAAAGCTAATATTTCACATAAAACTTCTAGCTTAAACAGCGTTTTAGCCCGAAATCCTGATTTAACCAGAATACATTGCACAAATGTGCAGGAGCATAGCAATGTTATAGTGGCCTAAAGTTGCCTGTAGAGTTACAAGTGTTGGATTCTAACTCTGTTGCACATGGTGAAGCCATCTTCTGAATGTGGCATTAAACACAAAATGACACTCCATCATCAATTCTAACTTCACAACGAAAACATCGCTGAACTATCAACAAATTTACTCGAATTCTGAAAAATTTGATATTCTAAAATGCTCCGCATGCTTCCACCCTTTAGAGAGTTGTGTGTGTGAATGGCCTGGGAAGTGGAGGTTGGTGAAGGCAAGTGTGTGAATGCGTGCTCGTGCAGGTGTTTCGTGCTTTGTGGCTGTTCTGTCTTCTTCTCTTAGTTGGGTGCGTTGTCAAGGGCAGCTGTTTTCTGGTATGCGTGCGAGCCGCAACAAGGGTTGTCGAGAGCACCTGTACATTTTGTTTATTTGCAACATTACCTTAGGTGCTCCGCGGTTTTTTGCTACAAAAAGGGAACGGAGGGGGTGGGGGGTGGGGGACAATTGGAATACAAAGTAACTACTAACGTCACACCTCATGTTACCGAAAAATGTTATCGTAAATTACCTTTTACGGCTCCGAAATGGTAACGAGTACGTTACTAATTTACCGAAAAAAGTAACGCGTTACACTGAAGCCCTATATGTGAGTATCCGGAAGTGTGGAGACTTCGGTAGGGAAGTTGACACGAGGTCACTTTTTATTACCTAAAATAAGGTTATCGTTTTCATTACTCTAATTAAAGCAATTTTTTTTTCAGAGGAAAGCAAGAATTATCTTAGAGTAACGTATCTTCTAATATTCTCCCGAATTGCAGTTCGCTCTCAATTCGCGCAAGTTTAACAAGAGGAGGACATTTTTTGCCCTGTCTGTTGCCGAAGTCAGTTTTCATATAGTGGCACATTATTATTAAATGTGGCTGGGTTGCCATAAGCTTTTTTCCAAAGCACATCACGTGAACACCTCCCGCCCCTATCTTCCTTCCGCATTACGCAACAGCTACAGTTGTTGTTTTACGCCTGGCGGTCACAGGTGAAAATACAGCCTCTGTCGTTTTCCTATTTTCAGCTCAAAATGCTGTGCTTTCAAGTGCTTACTATTTATTTATTACGAAAGGACGTAACTCAACTTGCTACTGTGTTATTTCAGAGGCTACAACAACAAAAGGAGCGGTGTATGTTTAATAGAGAGGATAGCTGGACACTACGTGAAGTCACAATTTTTCGCAGCATTTCCTACGTACCTAAAATGAGGAGCAAAAAATGATCGTCATAAGAACAGCACGAACTCAGAAGTTGGTTCTGTTCATGAGAAGAGGCTAGACAGAGAGACAAAAAAAAAAAGCAGAGGAGAAAATACTCCTCGACTTTACTCTTTTTTTTTTCTGAGGCAAAAACATGATAGCGATAGTCAGATCGTACCCCTTACCATTCCGCCCTCTTTTCTCTTCACATATGCCCACAGCGGGGCCAACCTATAGATAACGTGAGCATATATTCTCAAGAGGCTCCACTACACGGCTTCCATTGCAAGGCCCTCATGTGCTGTAGAGTGCAGTGTAGAGGGAACACTTAATTAGCATTCTAGTGCCGATTACAGGTTCATATTTGAAGTAAAATTTCGCATACTAACCTACCTTCAATACATTTCCGCCTAACAAATCACATCGGCCAGTTTGTTTCATTAAGTTAGAGCACGTGATGTGGTCGCAGTGTCTGGAATGTAAATTATGTGTTCCCTCTAAGTGTGGACCGTACTGTGTACCCTGCGCTTCGAACCCACCTGGATAGTACGTTTTCGTCAGATGTGGGCAGTTTCCTGTCACGACATGCTAAGCCAATGCCGACGACGGAGACACTGTTTTCATTTTTTTCCCTTTATTCTTTACTTGAAGACCCGAGAACATTACATGAGTGGAGCGCAAACACTCCAGCCCACTGAAAGTCCTTCATTGAGCTATTGTAAAATATTCTGGAAAATATTGTTTCGTGGCCCGAGGTTGTTACGAGGCTTTATTTTTTTGTTGACGATGCACAGTTTCCCACATTTTGAGAAGTGTGATGGTGATGATGATGGTGATGATGATGGTGATGATGATGATGATGATGATGATGATGATGATGATGATGATGATGATGATGATGATGATTTGTGTGGCGCAGGGGAGCTTTGGCCAAAGAGCGCCATAGCACAAGGTATCTTTCGTGTACTGTTGGGGTCAAAATTCTCCAGGACGCGCGACTACGTGCGAAATTGGGTTATAGGTGCTAAGTGCGCACTTGTTCAGCTGATTTCACTAGCATACATTATAGAGTCCAAGGCCAAGTTTTGCCTCCGCAAGTGTAATATGCAACCACCGGCTGATAACGAAGCTATGTGCTTTTGATGTCGATCGCGGTTCGTGGGCACTTTTGTCCCCCATAGTACATAAAGTGCGGTTAAATACTCATTTCCCAGCCATTTAACCCTAAATAAGCAGAGCCGAGCCGAGCGAAAGCTTGTACCCACTGCATCACCGGTAGGTAACTGACGGCACTGGGTATAGAACCCCGCATCTCCCACATGCGAGGATGATGCTCAAACCACTAGCAGCGATGGCCTAGTGGGGCAGAAAAAGTCGAATGTGGAAGCAAGACGATGGTCAACGGACTACCATCTCCACGGCGCTGTTTTCCCAATTGGGTCCCAATCTTAATTCGGTTGCCACTGACTATTGTAGACTTTCCTGCGCAAAACGAGTCCGTGAATTCATCGCTGTCCGCTGTGATGTTTATTCGTGGTTCCGTTACATGTTCGAGTCCAGTCGCGGGGAGGGAAAATTTCGAATTTCTAAATCCTATTTTCATGACACAAAATGGATGTTTTGCTACCGCAAAGACACCCAAATGACCAGAAGGAGCCCTAGATTAGATTTTTATCTAGAACAAAAATTTGATTTTGTTGTCTTCAGAGTCCCTTTAACAGACTACCGCTGCAAAGCAAGCGGGTTCTGAGTTAGAAATAATGGCTCGGTTTTAACGTAGATAAACCGAGTGGACGCGCATGCCTTTGGCCTCATTGGCTCATGGTTTTGCTTTGATGGGTAGTCGGCATGTCTGGGGACGGTATTAGACTCAGGTTAAGCACTGATCTCGGTTAAGCTGATCTGATCTGTTCGCGCCGCCGCGGGTTCGAAACCCAGTCACGACGTTATTTATTTATTTACTAAAGGTCAAGGCTTCAGCGATGAATCGGTGTTAATTCTGCCGACTTCACTTATTTATTATTGCAAGAGGATGTTCACTAATTTTTTATTGAATATGATGTTTACCTATGCACTGTAGTTTCTTTTTTTTTATTCTGTCCGTGTTCTGTTGCTGCCGGTTTTTATGTACGGTGGTGCGCCCGCCTGTCAAGCCAGTCATAGACTTTTTGGGTGCACCCCTAACATCCCTATGCTGAAATAAAGGCATTTGTATTTGTACATCTTTGGTCGCGAAGTACAGCTTTCGCTCTGGAAACAAAGTGCACCCCGCATGCTCCCAGCGCATTCGCCGTTGAAGAGCAACGCTATGAAACCGCGAGGGCAGCTTTTTAAAGCAGCTCCCATATTAGCGCATCACCGCCGAAAGCGTATCAGAAAAGCAACGTTGGCGCTAATGGTAAACAAACCCCACCGGCTCCGTCGGGATCCCGCACGTGCCATGTTGCTGTAACGCACGTCGAGCGATGGCTAGTTGTTGTCACACACACCGGGCTGCCACGTGTGCCGTAGCGCTCATTGCGCGGTGCATAATTAATTCGGCCTGCGTTCTGAGCCATCCGCTAGTGTTTTCTTCTTGTTTCCGCTGGCACGCCTATGCGATGACCAAGCTTCGCAGAAGCGCTCGCGTCGGACACGTGGCGATCGTTATAGTTGCTTACTGACCCTTACGGTGTTTACTCTGCGGCTTGGTTCACGTTCGCGCGAATTACGCGGGCCTCAGAAGAACGTAAACACGTGCACTAGGCACTCTTTCAACAACCAGGGCAGGGCACACGCTTCTTGCGTCACTTCACATAGGCCGCACTAATTTGAAGCACCCGCGATTAAGCCCAGTGACACGGGTATACATTCGTTCGATTAATACAAGCAGGCGTCGCGAAGTGGCATGCTTAAGTCTCTAATACGTAGTACCTCTTTGTTCAAACCGCGTGTCTCAAGGTCGCTGGGAATAAAAAAAAGCTGCCGTCTGCAACGAAGGCGCGTGCTGGTGCGCGCTCTCTTATCTATTTTCCCGTATTGCCGCGGATTGATTTGGGCACGCGATTTTCCTGCCGGACACTACACGAAATTTGCAGGCGCTCCGATCTACTCTGGAATTATTACTCAAACAGCCCAGTGAAGCCCCTGGCACGAATCAAGGTCAGCGAACTTTGGTTCTCAATGCACGTTGTGTAGTGGGCGCATGTTTTCTTGTGTTCTCCGATCTGACAGCAGTGCACGCACCCGCCAAGCTTGGCGTGAGGCTTGGGCATGTTCCAACAGTAGCTCAAGAGGTTAACTGCTTACTGTGTCCAAGTAGGCTTCTACTACACAATAAGTGGCCGGCAGAGGCGCTCAAATTGCAAGAACGCATAAAAAGATTGCCTTCATAAGCGAAAAAAAAAGAAGTTCAGGCCGATTCGCTGGCTCGACTTTTTGAACAGCGATCCTGTACTTGGAGTAGATCCAAAGTTTCGAGAGCCAAATGAAAACGGTTGCGTACAGGCGTTACTACTTGGATGCAACTCAAGAACGCAGCGGCGAATTCCGCTTAGTTCTCAGACGTCGTGGTTAATCTCCTACTGTTAAATTGCAGGTGGCTGTCAGGTGCAGCTGCGAAATGGGATTAAGCGCAACGTCATGACAAACGGCCGACGTGATTGGGTGGAGGGCCTCCTTCGAAGGGAATTCATCGCTGCATTCGTTGATTCGATGGCATTCGCTGATTCGCTGAAAAATGAAACAGCCCAAGCCAGCGGTGCTCTGTACATCAGTAGGCCAACGTAATCATGCAAATGAACAAATGAGCCCTGTGTCAGGCTTTACAGCGTTCCACTAAGAACGCTGGAGTAATTCAGCCCGCTGCTGGATATTGCGCTTTAGCACTTGACGGAGCAGTCTTGCGCTGCTGCTCTTCGATCACTTAAAAATTCAATTGAACTTCTCTTGCATCGTTCAAAGTGGCCGTGCGTGCGCGTGCGAAATTACTTGCACATTGCACTGTGAGTGACGCTGTGACGCTGTGAGTGACTCTGTGAGTGACTCGGTTTGCAAATTACGTAGTTGAGCTTTCTCTCATACCGCGTCAATGAATAATGTCATTTAAAAAAGTTTGGTATCGGGATTCTTTCATTTCCGACAAGTTCCGGGTAGCAGTAAAAAAAAAACTGTTGTTTGCAATTCTGCCTCGTGAAAAATTCAACTATAGCAGGCACCAAAAAATAAGTAAATCAGAGTTGAGTAACTTTTTTTTTTCTCAGCCCACACAGTGGCCCTGCTTCATCCGCATCTCTGCTAGAAAGCCTCAAGTATACTTCACCATCCAGTACTGAGTCAAAAGCCGAATACAGGCCCTCTGTGTACGGGCCCGAATCCGGCCAAAGCCCGCCACAAGTCTGGGCCCGGGTCAGGCCTAGCGAAGCAGCGCTTTTTTCCGGTCCGGCCCGAGCCAATGCAGTGCTTTTGTAGAATATGACTTTCTAGGATTTTGACCTGAGCTTAGCCTGAACAAAATGCCTGAGTAGATTGATTAGGACCCTTGCGACTGATCTCCTAAAAGCGCTCTCCACGCTATTGCCCTTTCGGTAATAAAACGTAATTTATATAGTTAGTGGACGCTGTGCTCAGGTCGTCCGGAGCTTGTTTTTTTTTTTTCACCAAAGAATTGGGTGGTTTTCTTGAATAAAAGCTGACTTTTCAACCTGACGGGGCCCAGAAAGTCGTTGCAGGTCGTAGTTATAGTCGTAAGCAGTAATACGACTACACAGAAGGAGGAAACGAAGACGGAAAGTAACAATAAGCATTAACCAAATAACGCGCACAGCGGACGCTCTTAAGTGCAGATTATTTTGTTCCTGTGATTGCCATATGAACATATGTAATTAATGGTTGAGTTGATGTAATAAAATACACATGTAGTGCATGTAAAGCGTCCATCAAAAGACTTCGTGGTTTATTTGCGAGCCACAAAGTTGAGCACTTATGGCTCCTCAATCCACAGACCAAAAGGTCTTGAAAGGAGAGGATAAGGGTTATCCTCACTCTGCAGAGGTATAAAGCTCCCGGGATGCAATGAATGCCTCACTATATGGTCGAAAAAGCACACCATGCGGCCTGACCACTTTCGGCCGAGGGGCTGCAAATGCGTGGCAGTTTTCAACATGTATAGCATATTTGCAGCAAATGTGCACTAAATGTATGCCGAAATATATGCACGCAGCATGAGATCAGAACTGCGAAGGATGAATATTTCGCACGCGGTATCAGAAATTATTTAAAGCATTCACTTGTTTAAACTGCTTATATCCGGGTAAGTGACCCTTGGCTTATTGTGCTTTCACGCTCTTGTAAGACCGAGCTATACTTAATTGCTCTGTTGATTTCGTTGCCTCGAAATGTATTCAGAGACGGTGCATGCATGCATGCAGGGGGCAGAAGGTTCAAGGACATCGGTGGCTCGTAACACGGGCGCCAAATATTACCACGCCCTTGGCAATAACTGTATGCACCGCCTTTGCGCATTCTATAAAGGGGGCCACGCCCATCTTTTCTTGACTGCGCGGATAAGGGACGCTTGTGACGACGAGTTTCCTTTCTCCACAAATTATGCCATTAGCAAACCAAAGCCATTCGGCTCTTTCCTTTTGAAGTGCTCAGTGAAGGCATGCATGCCAGAACTGCTGTGCTATCGCTAACGGAGATCAGACTAAAGGAAACAAGAAGCACTTTTCATGCATTCCAGCAAAAGGGTGGAGCAAAGCAGGAGCAAAGCTGTCATTAGGGTGCGTAATTTTTTCGTTTGAACAGCACACACCGTGCACTACGCAAATGCGCAAGCGGCAAGTCGCCACGTAGCGGTAATCTCATTATGTAATGTAAGGCCACGGTGGCATTATTTCTCGGCTATGCGTCCGAACAAAACAGCCCTTGGGGGCTCACGCAGCCAATGTTGAAGATCGTCACTGTTGAGAGGCTTGAGTGTGATCGGACTTTATGGACAAAGGTGTGGGGAGCACGTGGGGAAGCAGCCTTCTTCAGGCCTTCCCCCTCGAGGCACTTGTACCATACATCGCGGCACGTGACTGGAAAGGACGCGTCATCGCTTTGACAGACAGAAAAACTTTATTCAGCAAGTGAGTTTTAGACCCAGCTGGGTCCCTGGGCCACTGCGCGGTCCCGCACTGCATCAAGTAGGTCATGCCGGGACATGACGTCGGCAGCCCGAGTCACCGCAGCAAGCTGCGATGTCGGGTCTGCAGACATGAGCAGGACCTCCCAGTCCTCCCAGCTCGAGATGGCGTGCTGTCCCCGCGGGGGAGGGTCAGCAGGGCAGCCGAAAAGGATATGGGAGAGTGTGGCGTGGGGGTCACCACGTAGGGAGCATGCAGGGGATGTGCCGCAATAGTGGGATAAAAGCTGAGGGGATTACAGAGAGCGGGTCTGGAGGCGTCTGAAGAGGATCTGTTGGGAGTGCGTAAGAGAGGGGTGGGGAGGAGGGTAAGTCCGACGGTCCAAACGGGGTATTTGCGTGAGCTCCGCAAAGGTGTGCGCCCGCTCCCTCGAGAATTCTGGATCGAGACTGTCCTGAGCCCGGCAAATCAGACTGCACGCACGCACAGGGCATTCAGCGCCCGACGTTTGTGTTTCGCATGTGTTTGCGTCAAAAGTCATTATCATCAACCTAACTACGTCCACGGCATGACAAAGGCCTCTCCCGTACCTCTCCAATTAACCCTGTCCTGTGCCAGCTGCGACCACATTATCCAATCAAACTTCATCTCATCTGCCCACCTAACTTTCTGCCGCCCCCTGCTACGTTTACTTTCTCTTGGAATCCACTCTGTTACCCCTAAGGACCAGCGATTATCCTGCCTTTGCATTACATGCCCTGCTCAAGCCCTTTTCTTCCTCTTGATTTGGACTAGGATGTCATTAACCCGCGTCTGTTCCCTCACCCACTGCTATTCACGATCTGAGAGAACCTGCAAAATTCGCTCTACCCTAACGATGGAAATTTGACATCGAACGCTTGGTAGTAGTTGCGACTTTGCCTCTTTCCTTCTGTTTGACCGTCTGCATGACACAACGCTCATCACTAATCAACATGCGGATTTTTGGTTTTTTTGTTTCACTTGTTACTTCACTCTTAGTTAATTACTACTACTAAGTCATTGTTTGTTGTTTTTCTTAACATGCTGACCAGTTGAATGTTCCGATTATGCTTGACCGCGTTCTGTTAACCTTACTAAGCCCTCCTGCCACAATCTCAATTGGGATTAGCAGTATTTGTAATAAATAAAATAAATAAAATTAATCTCCTGATATCTCGCTATTATCGGAAAAGCAATTGCGCATTCCCAGCAATTCTGGACAAAAGCATTTTTGAGCGGGAAGCCGTTTTAGAACGCAATTTTTTTCATATAATGTAAGATTTCACTATAGCAATCAATACATCCGCAGATCACCCGACGGCAGTCTTGTATTTTTTTCTCTACTCACGTTTTTGCTATCCTCCAAAGCGTTCCCCATTGGTGTTCTATGGTAGTATTAACTGTTCGATGCGATCGCTGCAAACACTTTAAAAGAAAGATTTTTCTACATATCAGAATAATGGACCATTACCTTCGATATTTCCATACCAGTGTCTTACAATTTTCCAATTTTCAAATTTTTTGCCCGAGAAACCTGGGCTTGTATTGCGAACTGAATTTGCTCTCGTAACCGATATTTGGTATCAATAATCTCGAAGACGCCCTGAAACTGCACCTATTACACTGATATGTTTCTTTCGATATTGTTCTAGAAGTGCATAATGTGTTAGCGCTTTTGAGCTTGCTTGAAATGTATTTTGAATCCTGTTGTTTTACACTTTTGTTTGACCCTAAAATAAGGCCTGCAGTAATGTGAACAATAAAAGAATAATAAATACAGTAGCTACAGAACTTCCGTACAACTTCGTCATTTATGATATTCAGGCTGATGTCGTCCCCGTTGCTCTGCCCACTTTTGATGAAGGGGTCAGGACATGCAGCTACGAGCATCGCAGTATAACCAGCTGGAAGCTAGAACTGGTGAATACAAATTTGCACATTATTATGAGGAAGCAAACCGAATATGGACGGTGGAAGTGAGGAAGCACACCCTTTTAAGAAGCTTGCAACACGTGTATTTAGCTCCAGGCAGCCAGTGGGCGTAGTGTGTGACACCTGGAGCATATTTAGATTAGAAATGCGCGCTTCTTTCGATGCTGCTTCTCCGATTAAACTGCGTTCTGTATATCTACATCGCTATCATCCGGGCGTTTGTGCAACTAATAGTCGCAGTCTTCCAGATCAGAGCGTGCCTTTCTGCTAATGATTACTTACATTAGACATTCAGAAAATAAAGTAGAGCGTATAGGACTAGGGTTTCATTATTTTCCTCATCGGATGACAACTGCGCCGCAGGCGATGGGACCTCCGTGAAAAACTAAGCTGGAAACGCTAAACTCACGCACGCACTATGGCCGCATTCATTTATCATATGTCATCGCGGCGCCACTCGGGTTAGCCGGATGTCAATATATCACGAAGGTCGCACTCCACTTTCTTCTTTCTGCGAAGCCTAAAAGCTGTGGCAGTTGCAGGCATGCAGTATTCAAGCGAATGCAACTGCGCAGTGCTTGGCAGAAGCCGCTGATTTATTTTTTTCTTTCCTCTGTGAGCTCTGCTCCCGCACTATCGGCGCCTCTATGCCCGCCACAACAGAGAGCTTGCTTTACATCCGTCTCTGCAGCTGTGTGCCCCCTGCAGCTGTATGCGCGGAAGATTCCGATGGGCAGCGGGGCTTCTGGTGCATGCAGCGAGTCAGAAAACTGCTATTATACTAAAAAACAAAAAAAAACTGTGCATACCATGTGGTTCGTCGTTTATTTTCATGCCTGCATGCAGCGAGTCAGAAAACAGCGATTATACCATAAAAAAAGAACTGTGCATACCATGTGGTTCGTTGTTCATTTTCATGTCTGCATGCAGGGAGTCAGAAAACAGCTATTATACTAAAAAACAAAAAAACTGTGCATGCCATGTGGTTCGTCGTTTATTTTCATGTCTGCATGCAGGGAGTCAGAAAACAGAGATTATACTGTAAACAAAAGAACTGTGCATACCATGTGGTTCGTTGTTCATTTTCATGTCTGCTTCCACGTAAGGCACTCTTCCGTGGAGCCATTACGTTGAAACCGGAGCGCTTGCATCATTTTTCAGTTGTGCCTTAACGTCTCCTCAGAACACATCTACATTTAACAGGAATATAATATATTCTTCACATTGAGCTGATATCTCTCACTATTTAACATACAAGAGTATCGATTAAGTGCAGCTAGTATTTTCATTTTTGGTTCTTTTTCTCAGTGCCTGTGTTCAACTTTGCTTCATAGCATGGTTTAAGTTTATGGGGGTTTATCGTCCCAAAGCGACTGAGGCTCTGAGGGACGTCGTAGTGAAGGGCTCCGGAAAATTTGGACCACCTGGTGTCTTTTAACGTGCAGTGACATTGCACAGTACACGGGCCCCTAGAATTTCGCCTCCATCGAAAGTCGACCGCCGCGGCCGGGATCGAGCCTGCGTCTTTCGGATCAGCATGCAGCCAAGCGCCATAACCACTGAGCTACCGCGGCGGCTCTTTTATAGCATGTATGCATGAATCTTATCTATGAATATGTACAATCGCGGCCAAAGTAACGCGGAGCATGCCACGGTGTTCTAATTATTCTCACGTGTTAGTTATGTAAGGATACAAGAAAGTTTAACCCCTTTGTGCCCGAGCGCACCAGCGGTCTATAGTCTGAAAGCTTTTACAAACTTGTGCAGGAGCAGCGATACGGGGTCTAGCTGCCACGATGTTGTACAAAGCAACCATGAAAGTGATAAGGACTGCGTCATCTGGTATCGCTCGCCCGACGCTGTTTATCGCCTTTCTAATTGCTTGTCTGGGAGTCAACAGAGGCCTGACCGAATCTCGCCGCGTAAGTAAATGCGTATTATGAGCGCGTGCTTTAGGCACGCATTGTCTGCATACGCTGCTTTGAGTTTCCAGTGCTCAGGCAAGTTTACGCGGCTCTCTCTGCAGCTGCGTCCGCGGCCAGATTAGGCAGGAAAAATTCCGGCAAGTGGAAATACACCAGCAGGGTGCCGTGCGCAGATGAGCTCATAACTC
Source organism: Amblyomma americanum (assembly GCA_030143305.2). Taxonomy (NCBI): domain Eukaryota; kingdom Metazoa; phylum Arthropoda; class Arachnida; order Ixodida; family Ixodidae; genus Amblyomma; species Amblyomma americanum. The sequence continues at coordinate 89,337 of JARKHS020010628.1, forward strand.
ACTGGAAAAGCAGCGACGGGAGTTTTTTTTTCGCGCACTAAGCGCGTGCTTTGTTTTCTGTTTTGTTTCCAGTTTTGGTGCAGTAACTTTTGTAGCTCGCGGCTATTCATAACCAAGCTCCGCTGTGAGAAGATGGCCTCTGTATGTTTCCTGTGCTAGCAAAACACTGCTGAAGCAAGTATTCGCGGAAACAATGCGCTTTCTGTTCTCGGAATTCGTAAAAACTCTCAGCAATTTGGTTCGCCACTATGTCAACTGCACTTGTTTCACCTCTTTGGAAACTGTTCTGGATCTGACCAAGTTTTCACCGATGTACTTGTGCATATGAACAAGGACACCGTCCACCTCTGCTGCATTTTTCTGCCCGCAGCAAATGCGCGGCGTATCGTCCGCATACCATTTACCGCGCCTCATCTACAGTTTTAAAAGACGTGCTCCAGCAATTAACTGCAAGGAAAGTTCAAACCCTTTGTGAATCTCGTACTGCTCTCAGCCGCTTGCAGAGAGGCAGTACCGAACGCCAGAGTCCCAGCAGCACTTGTACCTTTGCTTGCCAGTTTTTATGTCACGCGCTATCTCTAGTTTCTCGGTCGGAACATACCTAACAATGACCAGGCCTTTCCCCTTTTTATTGCCACAGCGACGACAGCTCCAATGTTTTACACCTTGTTGATTCACCGTTGCCTTCTCAAGTAGCAACCTTACCGGCACACTGTCTCTATTATAAATCACCAGCTTTCTCTTGGCGGACGTGGCTTATCTCGGTGCTTCAGGACTCTTGGACTAGGTGTGAGTTGGCTCCGCAATAGTCGCTGAGGGTTTTTTCCGGGAGGGATGAGAGGGTGTAGTCCGTACTGCTCCGCCTGCAGTTCTGTAGACTGGCAACTTTGTTGTTTTGGATGGGGCTCTTTTCTGCTTCCGCTCGCGGGGGGACACCGCTTTGAGCAGGGGAACAGAAAATAGGAGCTGGGAGGAGTGATGTCAGCAGAGGACCGAGCCAAGCAAAGCCACGCGCAAGAGTGGCCCAGCGTTGGAGGAACGACGAAGCTTGGTTAGGTAGTCCAGTGTAGGTTGGAAAGGTAGCCCAACGGGAATCGGTTGCGTTGGATGCAGCGAACACACACACACATCCTCTCACCCAACAATGGACTGCCTCACTCACACTTTCCTCGGAACGTGCCGAGCTCTTTGCAGACTACAGACAATTAGGGTTACATATTGGTCACCCTCCAAAGCTTCCCTTTCCGCATGGCCGCGTGTCTCAACGTGACCAAATGCATCAAATTATTTTTTCAGGCGTGTGCGTGGTAGTACTGTTAACCGGCGTTTATGGCATATATTACTCCATCTAATATGGGAGATATAGGAGAGGTCTCTGCTCTGCAGTGGGCGTAGTCAGGCTAACGGTGATGATGATGAAGATGATGATGATGACTGGCGATTTTGTTTTTACAAATGAAGAGCGCGGCATTTCTAGGCTATGCTTTGGGCTGTGCGCTTCGTATATAGTTTTCTATGTTTTCTGGCCTTTAGCTATATCCTTGCGCTGTGCCCCTTCTAGCGGTCAATCCAGGCTGTGTCTTACCCTTTTACAGTTTCTTGTGTGTGTGCTCGACGGACGCCCAATACATCTTCAGCGACTCCAAAACGGATCTGTCCAACTTTGCCAGGGGTAGGATTCACGCCCCTGCCTGGCAATTGTTGAACACCCTTACTCAAAATTTACCGCGCAGGGTAGAGCTTCAGTGGTGGCGGCTCACTCTGGGAACCCTGGAAACGAAGTTGCCGATAAATTGGCCCGAGGTCTGATTTACCGGGCTCAGGACAGTCTCGAGCCAGGATTCTCGAGGGAGCGGGCGCACACCTTTGCGGAGCTCACGCAAATACCCCGTTTGGACCGTCGGACTTACCCTCCTCCCCACCCCTCTCTTACGCACTCCCAACAGATCCTCTTCAGACGCCTCCAGACCCGCTCTCTGTAATCCCCTCAGCTTTTATCCCACTATTGCGGCACATCCCCTGCATGCTCCCTACGTGGTGACCCCCACGCCACACTCTCCCATATCCTTTTCGGCTGCCCTGCTGACCCTCCCCCGCGGGGACAGCACGCCATCTCGAGCTGGGAGGACTGGGAGGTCCTGCTTATGTCTGCAGACCCGACATCGCAGCCTGCTGCGGTGACTCGGGCTGCCGACGTCATGTCCCGGCATGACCTACTTGATGCAGTACGGGACCGCGCAGTGGCCCAGGGACCCAGCTGGGTCTAAAACTCACTTGCTGAATAAAGTTTTTCTGTCTGTCTGTGTCTGTGTGCTCGAGATTTGAAATTAAATAAAAAATACGCCAAACTGAGCTCATTATTCATGTCTCAGTTGAATTTACAAGAAAGTTTTCAGGTGTATTCCTTGCGCCTTTACGTAACCGCACGCAGAGCTTGGTAGTCTGTATAGATAACACCAAACTCCAGAAACACGAAAACCAATTTCAAAGCTTGTAAGACGCCAAACTAAGAGGGTTATCTGCCCGCTGTCTGCCTTACGCACCACGTGCTGAACCTGATGCGCAAGAAACAGTATCTCAGTGAATAAATATATTGAAGCAAACAAGAGAGGGAGCAAGTGAAGTGTAATGGAATGGCGTCGATTGGGCGTCGATGGCATAGAAGCCCTGCAGGTTTCGAGTCATTTACGTTATAATAAACCACCTGCCAGAAGTACAAAGATGACGGTACCAAGACCTGAAATCATAGTTCACATAATAATCTTAGCCGGCAAAGCAACAAGGAGGCTTTCATCAGTAGGTTCTGTTGGCGCGGAAGTATTAAAAAAATCGGCAGCAAGTGTGTTATGCAGCTTTAACGTAAACTACGTCCCAGACAACTAAAAAAAGCGTCTTTTACAATCAGTATATTCGATTTACAGACTCGTGAAACAGACGAACACAGCCTGTCGTGGGACGTCGCAAGAAGCCTTTATGTAAGCTTCCCTGGGACCGAGTAATTAAATGGCCAGTTTCGAGACAACATCGATTCAGAATTCACAAAATGTATCGCGCTGAATGCGGAGTTCATTTGACCCGCTCGGCAGTGTCTAGTCTACATGCTTGGGGAACAACAGCAGGTGCGGCTCCCCGCGCTCGCAGCGCCCTCTTCCCTCCGCTCTTTACTGCTTGTGGCGCCTCACGGGCCCCTTGGGCAGAGGCACAAGCGTGTTCTGCAGAGCGATGAACCCTTCCTTCCTCGAGGACTGCGTCGAGGGAGCTTTGGCGCAGCGCTCTTCGGCCGACAGGTCTGGCAGGAACTGGGTGGCCACCGCGGCCAGCGCCAAGAGGGCGCCCTGGATGGCCGCGCCGAGTTCCAGCAGTTGGTCCGGCGCGTAGTGGCGCATGAGCAGCTCGCCCGTGTTTCCCACCAGTCGGCCCACGGCGAAGCTGAAGCTCAGTCCCATGCACCTGCTCGCAACGACGCACGTTTTGAGAGCATTCTGTGGCATCCTACAGTATTCAGGTCAAAGTGCAAATTTTGCGATCAGCCAGCAAATTTGGTCCACATGGTGTGGACGTGCCCGGCTAAATATGATAGCTCACGCACTATAGAATCCTGGGAGGCTTTGCTCCGCAGCCCAGACCTCAACGTCCAGCAAGACATCATCGGTCAAGCCCTTGCTGCTGCTGTATCCCAAGGGATCCCGGCCGACGGCTAGGGCCGACAGGGGAGATGGACTTCTCTCCTGGCGTTCATTGACTGGTGTTACAATAAAGTTGTTTCTCTCTCTCTCTCTCTGAGACAGAAGGGCATGACACACGGGAAAGCGATATCGAACGCGATGTTTTCGTCAGCCGCGCTTCATTGCATCCGCGTTTTGCGCCTTCACGAAAGCTGGTACACAGATACTGCATTTGTATAGCGCCATAACGTAGCGCTCGACTTAAGCAAATGAACTTTGAACGGCAGATTTTAATTTCATTTCAATTTTATTTCCTTAAAGGCCCCCCTGTTGGGGGTTTTACGTAATAGGTGGGGTTAACATGAGAAGGCAAAACATTTTTTTTTTCGTGATGACAGGAGGGATGTAACTTTTTCTAGGAAGGTTGCTGGACAGGTGATGGCTGCAATTTCATGCTGTTCGGAGGAAAAATGACTTTGAAGTTGGGCACGTTGGCGTGAAACTTTAATCGGAGGACCAATGTGGTGAGACGTGCGTGATGGCGGTGCGCAGACGTATGGCTGCTGTGTATTAGATTTAGAATACCAATAGATTTATTAGATTTATATTAGATTTATAATGCCAATAACAATTATAAGGTTATTGTTTCCTGGGCTGTTTTCGAGCCGTTTTCTTTTTGCACAAAGTTGCAAACGAGCACAAGGGTTAAGAAAATGTTCAGTTATTTTCAGGCAATGCAGATTACTTTCAGTTTGAACATTGCGGACGTGCGGGCAAATATACATCGGGTCGCGCTTGAAAGCCAACTCAGATGCGACGAACTATATCTGCCTCTAAATCCCGCCATTGTACGAAAGCTACCCACGTGAAGTGAGCTCCTTACATTTTCCTGGACAATGGATATGCCCTGCGCACAGGACATATTTCCATATCCAAAAACGACTGCTCTGCTTGAGAGGGCTAAGATTGATTTGAAACTATTTCTACAGTGTGAATGGATTCGTCTATCTTTTGAGCACGGCTAACTGAGCGTGCATGTGCAGTGCTGGTAGCTGTGCTCTGAACACTGTCTCAAAACACATCTGAATAACGCAGTCTCAGCATGCAGCGAATACACATAAAATGAACAGAGAGGCGAGTGCGTTCGCAAAAAAAAAAAAAGTATTGCAGAGAACCAGTGAAAAATTTTACACAGAAACAAAAGGATACAGCAGATAGCTATATATTCTTTGTAATATGCTGCACATATGCATTCCACCGTTAATAAATAATTATTCTGATTATGATTCACCCAAAAAAATGTAAATGCGCCTATAGTGTCACTTCTCTTATTTGTACTAGTTGCATGGAGGCATAACCCAGGTCTCAATTTCAGTCTTAGCGAATTTACACCAGTTATCATAAAAATAGAGAAGAATGGCAAACCAGTCCACGGTTAAGATACGACACAATACTCCTGGTCACGTGTACGCTTGTATCCCAATCACTGTCATAACATTGATTTATAAATGATTTAACCGCGGCCAGGAAAATGTCTAAGGCAACCTGCTAAGTTGCTTGCTTAGAGTAAACAATACAGTCGTCCACATACCTGTCTAGGGCACTCGAGCCCCATGCCGTCTGCGCTCCGCAGCGCGCAGTGATGTCTAGCTGCAGCGCCTCGTTCGAGGTAGCGCATGTCTGATGCTCAGATGCTCAAAGATGCGCTATCTCGAACCAGGCGCTGCAGCTAGACGTCACTGCGCGCTGCGGAGCACAGACGGCACGGCGCTCGAGCATTCTAGACAGGTCTGTGGACGATTGCACGTGGGTCCTCTAGACGCCTCTTATCGCCCAAAGTTGCAGTTGACCTTGCAATGTCCCAATACAACTTACACTAGAATCTGGCTAAAATTAAAACAGACTTCCTGGAATATTGCAGTTATCTGCAGCCATAACATTTTAATTTTTCGTTGAATAGTGTTTGTAACGAAGACTAGGAAAAGTGAGTGAAACCTTGCTCCCACGCACCTTGCCTTGGTCGGGTAGCACAGGAGGGGCAGGTAGAGGCAGAGCGACACGTTGACAGTGATCGCGACACGCAGGGAGAGGACAAGGGCGGTGGCCAGGTATGTTCCTTCGAGCGCCGCGTGCGTGCCAGCTAGCAGAAGCGACGCGACGCTGATCACAAGCGAGCAGGCAGAGAAGGTCGCCTTGACGCCTACGTGGCATACCGCCCAGTAGCAGACAGCGAACAATGGTAGTATGAAGCTCGCTCCAACTAATGAGGCTGCCGCATTCAAGGGAAACGCGCCGCTCAGGATCGTCAGCGTGTAGGCGAAGTTGAAAGTTGACCAAATGTAGCTTAAGAGCAGGGAGCGCCCGATCAGCTCCTTCGAGAAGATTGAGGAGGCTCTTTGTCGTTTCACCGCCGTATCGCCGCTGACGTCGTGCACCGGCAAGACTTCTACAGCCTTGCCCATTGCGGCCCAGCAGTGGTCGAGCGAAGCGTCGTTCATTTGGGCGGCCCTCAGAGCCACGCGCTCTGCCGCTTTGGTATGCCACGTAGCCATCAGCCACCGGTATGATTCGTCCACCGTGTAGAATAAGGCTACGTGCAGAGACGTCGGCACCATGAGGACCAAGTAGCACGTTTGCCAGTCCAGCTGGAGATGTGCGACGATCAAAAATGGCACAATGGAGCACATGAACGAGAGGGCCAGCGAGCCGATGCAGAAGGTTGCCCTGTGACTGCTCTCGGTCGCTTCGTATAGAGCGACCAATAGGACGACGGCTAGCGCGGCAGTGGTTGCCGACATGACCAGTCGCATGGTCGAGAAAAACAGGAACGAGCGAGTTAGGACGCTTCCGAAGCTCGAGATGATCAAAGGAGGCGCCGACAGGGTCACGACTATCTTGCGACCGACGCGATCCGCCGCTCTTCCGAGCACCGGCAGCCAGATGACCGAGCTGGTGAAGTAGATGTAGTAGGACACCACCAGGAGCCAGCTGCGCTCGCAGACCAGTTGCCACTCGCTCACGACGTTGTAGCCGTGGTAGGAGTAGTCGAAGTCCCACTCGCGACAGCGCAGGACGTTCGCGTCGTCGCCAGCGTCCGGAGGGTCGCGCCTGGTGCACCTGCTGCGGCTGCCGTCCTCCTCGAGCGGAATGGCCAGCTCCTTCCACTCGGCGGCGCTCAGGTTGGCGAAGGCGTCCGGGGGTCGGCACCAGTGGTCCATGACCTGCGTCGTCAGTCGCACCGTGAACAGGTGATAGAAGAGCGTGGCTCCCGCGAGGACGCTGTTGAGCAGGCAGACCACTTGGTAACGACCGTGGCCGAAAGGGAGCAGCTCGGCAGCGTTGGTTTCCGGTACGCGGCCACCGGGAGGTCTCGGGAGATTTTGAGCCTTCACGGTGGACTCGCGTTGAGACAGTGCGCCCTGCATGGCTGCGGGTTAGAGGGCGTCTTCTTCTTCTCGAAAATTCTGCACTTCTTCCTCTGAACGCACGCGGCACATGCGCTCGTTACGATCAGGTTAAGATACAAATATAAGGATTCCCTATAAGAACTCAAAAGCTCGATAAATAGAACCAAGCATTACAGTGGTTACCGAAACTAGCAATACGGTGGGAATTACAACTCACATTGGGAACGCTATAGCAAGTAAATCTTTCCCATCCAATCTATTTATTCATTTCCGTTCACATACTTCCTTAAAGCACACAATTATCTTCATCTCTGTCTTTGTAGAGGGTGAGTGCAGGGCGCCCCAGATATGGCTTTTAGCGTAAAGAGTTCATATTTTTCTGCTTAGACATTTTTTTCGTCTCCCTTCCGAGCCGAGAATAGCAAATCTGCATCGCTGATCTTGCCTTTAAACGGCAATGTGCCATCCCATTAACGAGATTTTCAAGCAGCCCTTCCACGGCTTCTGTTTCCCAACGTGATTTCTTCGTATTTGAAGATCGCTGTCCTCCTTCTGGCTTTGCTAGCGTACTCAAAGAGCAGCTTTGCACGCGACGCCCCTATAGTAGAAGAGGTGTGACCGCCTCCTTTCTTCCTCAAAGTGTGAAATGTTACATAGGAAAATCACGCGTATCTTCATTTTTTTCATCAGACAAATCCTTTTGGAACTTGCGATTACAAGAGTAGCCTGTACTACGACTTCTGATATCACACAGCACAATGTGGAAACCTAGTAGGCAACACCAGAAGTCGCGCCTTCATCAGCGTGCACTATTAAGAGTATTTACGCCTCTGCAACCCTCCGTGCTGCTGTGAAGCGCTCGGCGAGCTGCCGCAGCCCTGTCTGCTTGAGTTCTTACGTCACCGGAAGGAGGTAACGTTGCCGCACCTGCTGCAAGTGCTGGCCGCTTTGAGCTACCCGCACGCGCAACCAGCCAAGCTTGGCAACGGTGAACTCAACCACGCTGACCGAGCAGCAAATGAGACTACGCAACTCTTTACGCTCTCTCGCGGTAATGGCGCGCTCTCCTGGCAATTAGTGCAGCAGCCTTACCTGCTGCACAGATTAGGCACGCCACGCTGGCTCGAATATTTACGCGCTGCCTGAATGTCCCGGTTCGCGTGCTACGTCAACGTCTCGCACTGACTACGCGGACTGAGCGCCATTGAAATGCACCTTTAGTAGGAACAGCTGGTAGGTTGCGCAGTGACTCACATGTGCAAAAACGCCGCTGTCTTACGTTTACATATAAATGGGAAATCAACACGGCGAAATAAACCTCATAAGACGGAGAGGGTTTATCGACGGGAAAAGCAGAGAGATTTGCCGGAAAAATGAATATCTGACCTGCTACTCTGCACTGGGGAAGGGGAAGAGGAGGAAAAAGAGGGTCGCGATGCGGGATGATGATGATGATGATGATGGGAGGATGCAGATGAAAAAAGACGATACACACTTTCTAACATTACAAACGCGAGTCAAGGCCCGTGTCGCTTAAAAAAGCGAGAGAGCGCCCGCGTTGCCTGTACAGTTTTCGAACTCTCTGGCCAAGCGCCTTTAGATCAAATCCTCCGAGAGGGGCCTGCTGTCAAAAGACTGCAAATTAGATGCTAACTGAGTCTATATCGTGCATATGCTGGGCACGCCACTGAAACATGCTCTACAGCCTCGAGCACGCCACATGTGGCGTGCTCAAGCAGTTTGTGACCGCTTCAAGCTTTTAACGAGATAGCGTACAGGCCCCCATTCTGCAGAAAGTCATCGGCGTAGGCGTTGTGACTGAAAATCCCCGGAGAAGCAGCAAGGGCGGGCCACGTAGGTCACGTGACCTCGTGGAGTCATCACAATCTGCCCACTGATTCTGAGAAAACTGACAACAGTGGCAGGTGGCAATGAAATTAATGACTGGTCGTGAGAAGATGCTCGGGAAGAGCAACCTAGGTCGCGCAGGCCCGCAAGTGGCAGCACCTGTCACCGCAGGGCTCTGGCGCATTGCTTAACGGCTGCACCACTGCGCCGGGAGCGGTATGAGGACTCCCAGCGATCTATGAATGCAAATTAAAGCTATTTGTTTGAAATGCGAAAGGCGTCGGCAGATCGGCTTCCTAGCCGAAGTCTGCAATGAAGCACGCATTAAAGACTCTCATGTATTCTCAACTTGGTGCTCGCTAACCGCGTCGGTGATCGCAATTTATCATAAGGCATTAAACCTTACTGCGTCTCATTCCGTATGCGTTCCTCTCAGAAGGAAAAACGCGGCACACTTCTACTGCGATCAATTTCGAGTTAGTCGCACGGGCGTTATCAGCTAAGGCATCCGCTGTACACTGCATGAAACGCTATACGCTGAGCATAACAATAAAAGCCCACGCCGACGCCACTCAAGAGTTCTACCGACCCGCCTCTGTGACTGGAAGGCGTCCGAAGCCTAGTCCCGAGTAAAGGCCGTCATCACTGGTGATCCGTTACACTTTCGACAACTTCGGCTTCCACGGGGTTGACAGGCAGCGCCGCTCCGCCCGACGACGCTCTGTCTTCGTGCGTGGCACAAAAGGTGTCGGTGAATGAATACGTAATGACGGAGGGAGATTTGCGATAGGAAGAAAAGGAAAACAGAACAAATGAACCAACGAGTAAGCCATGCAGATCAGTTACACGACGATTGCTGAGAAGAATCGGAAGTAATGGTTAGATGGCCTGATTTTCTGTACGCCGGCTGCCACCTCGTGAAAGCCATTGCGGCACTGCAGGTACGAAGTAACGCTCAAGGAAGCGTTTAAGTGAGGGGCTCGAGGAGAGAACTTTAATCGGAATGAATGACTTCTTTACCAGCTCAGACGTAGCTTAGGAGCAATTCTTCTAGCTCCAGTTGCGGGGCGCACAGCATATTTGCACTACACGCCTGTGCGCATGCAGACACGCGCGGGCTACAGTGTTTCAGCGCTGCAGATTGCATGAGGTCATGCATGCTGATGTCTCTGCTAGGAGCCCGGCAGATGAGGGCTGGAGTTACTCGAGAATGTTATGCGACAAGAACGCTTACACCGTCAGGCCGCCTGGTTCTTGGCGGGCAACTGTGGCAGGGAACAAGTGCCGTAACGTTTTCGCTGAAGAGGCGCCCGAAACTTATCCTAGAGCATATTGTACGCTTCGCACAACGGAGTGTAATTCCTAGTACGCGATGACAAGAGTGGCGCGCAGCTACATTTATGATCGTATAGTAAGCAAGAAAGTTTGTTAGCAATGCATCCTTCTTGTAGTCTGTAGTGGGCCAAAATATGGAGACTGAAGAAAATGACTGAAAAAGAACTGTCGAAATTCGGCAGCTGGTGAGCAAACGCAAGTTGCTGATGTTAACTACGGAGAAGATGGGCGGGACGTTTTCATAATGTCTCCAACACGAGAGGGGCAACCTGCGGCTTATTAAAGTGGCTGAGGGAGCTTCATGGAAAAGAAAACCAATCGCAGTGGCAGGTAATCGAAAGGAGTGCCGAAGTGATAAAATTAGCAATGGTCATTCTCAGTGTCTCAAGGTAATTAACAAATCACTAAAAAGATATTTGCCACGTAGCAGGCTTTATTTGATTTATGATCATAACGATCATGCAGTGCGTAGTAGAAAATCAAAATTCCATTTTCAGGGTCAGTTATGACGCTTTGGTTTGATCCATTTACACTCGGACAAAGAAGCATCTGTCGCTGACGGCCTTTCAAACAGGGATGTCTTCTACAGCCGCCTAGTGTCGACCATGCAGAGAAAGTCTGTTTGCCCCAACCCTCATTCGTCACCTGAGACAGGCACAATGAGTCGGTGACAGCGTCATCTCAGAAGAGAAAGTACTTCATATACTGCCTTCGTAGGAATCTTTCAGCGCTCGAGGGAATGCAAATGTTGCATACCTGCGGAATTTCATGCCAACTTTCTAAATGAGCCAAGCGGAGAGGATAAGAGCAGCTGTAAATAAAAGTACTGCGATAGGTACGATCGCGGTACACAACGCCAAACTTATTTCGTAGTGGATTTTGGTGCACACAGACGCAATATATGCCACGAGGTGAATCATGCCCTGTGTTCTTGTTTTCCTTTCTCTCACAGTATAGGAGACATTTGTTGGCTGTGAGAAAATAGCCGTGTATCAATATTGCTGATAGTGATGCATTTGAATGTTGTGCGTTCTTGCAAAAGCCGCGCAGGAATGGAGTATGACTTGAAGGGGACTTAGCGCGAGAGAAACAAAGACATGATGGGGCAACAGGGACAAGGACACATGTCTTTGTTTCTCTGGCGCTAAGCCCCCCTCCAAACCATGACTTACCAAGTAGTCCAAACTTCCACTTTGCTCATGTAGTATGACATTAACCACTTGATGATCCGAGCACTTATATGATGAACTGCCTGCGGACTTTCTGCGCTGTGCGCGCATTGAAGCATGTTGAGGTGTACGGTTGCTTTCTTAAAAGGTTGTCGAATATTTCTAAAAAAATCGCTTGCACTTGAACAGTGCTCCATTCACTAGTATGAAACGATTGAATGGCGCCCGACGGAGTAACTGGGATTGATTACGGGTGGCTTACGGCTCGAAACATTACCGTGCATACACATTCGCGTGAATCGTAGTTCACCTGTGTGGGCGATTTCTCTGACCGCACAAGTTCACGCCAGTATAAAACTAGAGGTTTATTCTCACACTTCTTGGGGGCTGATGTGAAATTATCTTCGTGTGAAATTATCATGCGAGTGTCAGCGACTTTTTTGAGCATATATCTCTACACACTTTATTAGGCCTTGCTTGGAGTAGCCTTTCAGGCATTTACGAGGCTAACATCTCGCTTTTTCTTAAGAATGACCCTTCTTGAAATCGATGTCGCATGGCATCTGTATGCTGTAAAGACAAATTTTATCTGTACGAAACATTATCTACCTTGCCCATTCCTTCAAAACTAATTTGCAGACGGCAGTGAAATGCAAGTGTTCTACTCTTTTTTTTTTCTTCTGCGCAGAAGTTGGACTAGTGTCGTCACGGGGGGTTCTTTTCTGTAATGGAGAAAAAAAAACGCTATTAAAACGCGGCCATACTCTGTGCAGGGTTTCAAACGAGAACTCTGCGGCACACAGCGCAGAACAACACGAAATGTATTCGTTGTTGCGCAGCGCGCGAATGTGTTGAGTAAAGCATAAACTCTACAGGTATACGCGTTCCCGTAAGGAGTTCGAGAAACGACGAAAAGTAGTTGCGCGCCCGTTGGCGGATCATCGCTGACCGGAAAACGCAATGTTTCGGAAGGATGACCCTATTGTGTTGTATACCCGCCGGCAGGGCGGGGGAGTTTCGGGGTTGGGGCGCTCCATGCGTTACAGCGCCACGGGGACCGGAAGCACGCTTGGGCAATACGCGCGGCTGCCGCACTCGTGTTGGGAGGCTAGTAGGTGCGCACGTCTCCGTTCGGTATAGCTCTCTTAGCTGTTGGTTCTAAGGATTTCTAACGCTTTGCTAAACATAAGTCGACTATTGTTCCCTCTCCTGTTTCAGTTGATCGAACAGCCGCAGTGGTTCTGTAATGCACCACAAATCCTGTCACGTTGGGGTTGCGAAACGTGTAATGTTGTGTAATAAACGCAATTTTATTTCACAAGTTCTCATCGTGCGTGGGGCTCGAGACAGGTCGGAATTCAGTGGGCAGGACTGATGCATGGAGGGAGCATGGAAGACGCTGAAGCGAACGTCAGCGCCTCGCCTTCTGGCAGCCGGAATCCTGCACCACTCGCACTTACTGGTCTCTGTAATGCAAAAAGAATGACGTAAAATAAACAGAGCCACGAGGTTCGTGCTCGGGACGGCGCTGGCGGCGGTCCTGACAGACATTGCGCAAACGTACAACGCAAACTTCCAAAGAAGGTTCGCGACCACGCAGCAGCCAAGCTCTCTCGTGCAGATCGCACTGACTTACCGCCTCTTCCCCCGGCGTCGGTCCTCTAAAATAATAATAATAATAATAATAATAATAATAATAATAATAATAATAATAATAATAATAATAATAATAATAATAATAATAATAATAATAATAATAATAATAATAATAATAATAATAATAATAATAATAATAATAATTTATTTTGTCACCGTCAGTAGCAAATACAGGAGAGACAGGCCGGTCTAAGCCTTAAGATGGCTTGTAGGACCATGCCTAAAAAAAATACATAGTGGCAGAAAAGTATGACTCATGCGTATGTATATAGGCGAAGAAAGCAAAATAACAAGACATGAAAAAGAGCAACCTGAAAATTAGTAAGGTCATTCGAAACACAACTGAAAAGATCATAAAGGCGCAAAGTCTAAGAAGGCGAAACAGATTATAGTAATCCTAAAACTAATTTTTCCATTCATTGTTCAGTAAGTCTCTAAGTTTTCCTTAAATATTTCATCTGGCAGTTTGTTAGGGGTAGCCGGAACATAAGCGCAATGCCTGGTCGCACCATACCTCGTGTTTGACCGAGGAACGATGTGAAGGTTATGTTTTCTAAGTTGTCTCGTCGGGGTAGTTTCCGGTTTAAATTCACTGTGCCAACAGTGCTTAAGGACAACAGTATCAATGAATAAGGATTTGATGTTTGGGAGCCCTAGTTCACGGAAGGTATGACGTTTTTAAGAATATTCTTTAAAATGCTGTCGATCCTACATACCCAACGATCCGAGAAAAACGCAAAGATGGTAATACCGTATCTTAACACATTGTACGCCAAAGCATGTACAATCGTTTTTTTTTTTACAGATAAAGGCAAGAAACTTTTGATGTTAAACAACAACCATGCCACTGACCTCAATTTACAACAGACATTAGATAAATGGTAATGCCAGGTTCAGCTACTGTCGAAAGACACTCCTAGATACTTAAGACATTCCACATATTCAATAGGTGAAGATTTACAAGAAACACAGTTTGAAATATGCAAGTAAATAGGAATGTTAATAACAGTTGTCTTTAGTGGAGAACGAAAACAGACGAGCTGTGTTTTTTGTGCGTTGACAGCAATTCCATTGTCAGCAAACCAGCGCATTGCATTGTAAATGTCATTTTGCAACAAATCAGAGGCCAATTTGTAGGAAATACGCTTTGCCAGTAACGCTGTGTCATCAGCATATTGGAACACTAAACAATTGGAAATATCCAAAGGGAAGTCATTCACAGAAATATTAAACAACAATGGAGATAAAATTGACCCCTGAGGTACACCCGCATTCAGCTGCAATTTACAACTGAAAACGCCCGTATCATCGGTAGCGTCCACTTGATAACGATTGCTGAGGTAGTCTTCGAGAATGTGGTAAAAAGGCCCACGGAATCCTGACAAATACAGCTTGCCTAACAAGATTTGATGGTTAAGAGAGCCAAATGCTTTCGCTACATCTAAGAAGAGAGCACACGTGAAAAGATTCTGATGAAACGCTGAAAACAGTTCATCCGAAATTCGTCAAGAAGGGCAAGAGTACCACGCCCAGACACAAAGCCAAACTGGCGATCATTCAGGACAGAAAATTTGTTAAGAAAAGACAGTGCCAAAAAGAATTTTTTCCAAGACCTGAGCAATTACAGGTAGGATATAAATTGGCCGGTAGTTTTCAATCTTATCTTTATGTCCTGACTTGTGTAGGGGTAAAAAAACTGCAGTTTTCAGGCATTCATGCATTTCGTCACCCTCCAAAAAACCATTCAGTATGCAAAGGAGAATATCTGCCAGAACATTAACATTTCTGCGAAGGATGTGCAATGGTATCCCATCATATCCAGTAGGCTTCTTAGGGCGGAAACTGAAAAAAATCCCTTCCAAATCACATCTCAGAATCATATAGAAAGAAAAGCGGACGCAGGTATGGACTGCATTAACGAACTAGAACTAGTAGTTGGAGTAAGCGCACTTTGCGACGCTTTTACAAAGTGTTTATTGAACGCATCAGCTACTGCTGGCGGAGGCTGACTAAAAGATTCGAAAACAGAACATTTATTAGAAATCATACCTCTGAGATAATTTACCAAATACCAAGTTTTGCTCAGACTGTTTGAAGATTGCTGGAATTTAAAAAAGAAGTAACGGCACTTGGCGCCGCGTAAAAGGACGACAACCCTGTTTCTTGCTGACTTGTATTCTAAACGCAGAGACAGGTTTTTTGGACTTCTTTTGCACCGTTTCCACAAACTATCTCGATAAGAAATTGCATTAAGAATGTCCGGCCTCATCCAGCAGTGACCCCTTCTGACTGTTTTAGTTACCACCCGAGTGCACTGCAATTCAAAGTTTTTCAGCTGCATACAAAACTTTTCATAGGCCTTGCTCGCTGAAACTTCCTTATTTAGCGATTCCCAATCAAATGAAGCGATAATATTGTCAAGCTTGGACTGATTGACAACGGGGATAAGGGATTTGCGTTGAACAGAAGCAGTTACCGTATCAGGGGTTCCAGACGCGTTCCGTAAAGCAAGACGGCATGCTACGAAATAGTGGTCGGCCAACCTTTGTAAAATCGTGCACGACCGAAATGAGCAATCAGGAGCTCTAACCGCTATGTGATCTAGGCACGACTGCACTTGTTGGTTATTAACTAATTCCACTCTAGTAGGAGCTCCAATTTTGCATTCTAGACCATAAGCAGACAATCTCGATAGGTAATCACAAACCGATACTTTCGTAGGGCATAAAATGTTAATATTAAGGTCACCAGTCAAACAGAATTGATCCACGGCACTCCAACGGAGCAAAGTTTCTTCAAGCTCAATAAGAAATCGTGAAAGGCTGGAGGAGGGCGGTCGATAAAGAGATAAAAGATGCACAGAAAATGACTCTTTACAGATTTTGAGCATTAGGTACTCAGCATGCTCAAAAGGTGCATCTACAGGAGAAACAGCACAGTTTTCATTCACAAAAACAGCAATACCACCGCCACGACATCCGTTTCGTGTAATAGAATGGGCAGAAAAACCCTGCAAAGTAAATGTATCAATGCACGCCTGAGAAACATTGATTTCAGATACTACAAACACGTCAGCATAGCCAGCTGAAAGATTCAGCTATAAACTTAAACTCTTTCCAATATTTGCGCAAACTTCGAATGTTTACGCCCACAACCATGAAACTGATCCAAGTTGTATCCCAATTCTGTTTTAAATGAAGTAAACTCGGGTAGTTCGCTGAATGAAAACGGCATAGTGGTTAAAAAATGTTTTCCAGGTCTGCTTGTTTACCGATTCGAACAAGAGACGCTGTTCCGTTCTTTTTCACGAAGATCTTTCCTCCCTTCACCCAACAACACTGATAACCGCAGCGGTGGCCAAGTCGTTGAGCATCCGCCTCGCATGCGGGAGGTGCGAGGTTCGATCCCCAGTGCCGCCGGGTACCCAACGGTGACACAATGGGTACAAGCTTTCCCCTGGTCTGGTGCTCAGCTTATCTGGGTTGAAATGCTTGGAAAAATGGGTCTTTGACCCTACCTTGAGAAATGGAAAATACCTTGTTTCATGGTGCTCTTTGGCCATAGAAGCCCTTGCGCCATAAAAATTCATAATCACCATCAGTTCTAGACACATGAAGGAGCCCAAGTGGCGATTTGGGAAGCCGGAATTAACGAAGCACACATGTGGTACTCTACAGCACGCATCAAGGCGCACCACCTCAACGACATGTCATTGCTATTGATGCGGGCGGATTCCTGGCTCTCTACTGAGATACTTCTTAGCTTCGCAAAGAGAAGCCTTTGTGCAGGCCTGCAGGGCTGTCATGTGAGAAAACGAAATTCAACACTAAGATCACTCTGTCGATGTCGGCTTTTTGAGTGGACAGGACAGGCAGCATCCTCTTTAGGCAGCCAACCTTTACAAAAATGGTCTATATACAGTCTATGGACTTCTTATATACTCTATGCCTTCCTATAGACATTCATGTTTGTCCATTCGTAGTCTATAGACAAAAGTCTACTGAAAGTGTATGGCAATAAATCTATACATTGTCTATAGACTGTCTATAGGATTTGTGTTGCCTGTAGACTGTTCTCTAGGGTTTGTCTATGGACAGTCTATAGACTTTCTATAGACGGTCTAAATAAATTTTTGTAAGGGATAATAGCAAGTTAAGAGCATGTTTACCCCACATAGCAACGCCGTGGCCATCATGGAGAGCTACGAAATAATTCTAATCACTTCAGGCTAGTTTACCTGAGTTTAATCCCCATATCCTGTTAGAAGAAGAGGAGGGGAATCTCTGGGTCACCTTCGCGGTTTTCTGTGCAAGCAGGCTGGAAAAGGAGGAGATTACCAAAGTGTGTTTATGTAGTAGATGACGAAGTAGTAAACGACAAGCTGCCGCATTTTCGGTGCCATCGGCGCAATTTGTAGGAGGCATTTATTCAGCGGTAGCGCCAAGTGTTTCACCGGTGTGTCTGCATATTATTTACTTACTCATATTAAAAAAATTCGTTACAAGAGATGTTAACGTACACAGAAGACGCCGCCTGCCAGTCATTGCTTCAGTTAAGAAAACTGTCACTCCACAAGCACCTGCCAGGCGCTGTACTTGCCGATCTTTGCTTGCGCAGTGCATCGAATGGAAGGGAGCAGTCGAAGGCACGTGACAATTTTGGAATGGTTAATGAATGGAAAAAGCCCGCGTGATGTGTTCCTTAAGAGGCGTATTGCGTGGCAGCCTGTGTTGCAAAACAGGTACGTGTGCCAAGCAGCCAACTGGTCTCCGCCTTTGTACTCGCGCCTAACGCCCGAGAGACGAATGCTTGCTCAACATCCATCCATTGCTACTAGATTGCTTTTATGCAGGCGCCTAGAAACAGTAACACTTGTCTATAAATTTGGCGCTGAATTCTATTTTTTTATAGTATCTAGCTGTCTTCACTTTCTTGGAAGCAGGTTGCCGGTAGCCGATTCGACGGTTCTGATGCATTATACACCTATTCATTAGCACCACGCGAAATGCAAGGGTGCGCGTGTAAGTAATGGCGTGCGGAGTCGTTGAAACGTATAACGGCGCGTGTGAGGCTCGCGCGCCGCAGTATAATAATAAAAATAATAAAAAGAAGGAGCCACCATCGACACGTTGCTGTCGCGCTTCCCTATCGGTAATGGCGGTCACGCAATTCTCCGACGTGACCGGCATTTGTCGCGTGTCACCGAGGTCGGCTGTCGCGCTCATTGAGAACTGGTCGGACTCCGCGCATGCGGTGCGCTCTTGTTACCGACGTGCCGCGGTTAACCGGTTGCAACTGTTCCGACGGAGCCGTGAAAAAAAAAAGAAACGAGTAACGAAAGAAAACTGCTAATGGTGAGGAGTGCCCAGTTTCATTCCGATAAGGGAGGGGCAGTGATGAAAGAAGGCAACTTGACGACCGCCGGAGAGATAACGGTCGCTCCACTCTAAGCGGCGATGAATACGCAATGAAAGCAAAAGCGGAGCGGCCGCTTCGTGAACGGAGGCCCGAGGGAGACACGCTCGGCGCACGTGACAACGGCGGGTCAGATCGAGCGACTTGATTACGGGGGTCTGCCGACGTGGGATGAGACAAAGGCGAGATGTGGCGGCGCATAAAGAAATCGTAATGGCCTTAGAAGGTGCCAAACGTCTGGCGCCCCCAGGCGTGTCGGGATAAAGCGTATTATGAATGGAACTTCGGTTATTGTAGATTGTAGATTTCCGTTCGAAAGAATCTGCGTGTGCTGAGGACTTCGAATAGGTTAATGCCACGCAGTTCCTGAGCATTTAGTGCTGGCCCTGTTGGATAACGTAGCTGCTCCGACTTGTTGGTATACGGGTGCTTCACTTAAAACTGTTAGCATTGCTTAATAATGGGCTTTTTGAGTTAAAACAACGCTTCTTTTCTTCGGCTTAGCACTATCAACAATGGTGTGGATCAGAATACACCTAAGACGTGTTTACTATATGGTGTGAATCAGAATACACCTAAGACGTGTTTACTATAACTGGCTGGTGAAGTAATATTAGATTGTGAACTTTCTAACTATATTACACTGAGGCTCATCAGTTATTGAGACATTTTCATCCCACAATAAGTAAATCCACATCAGCTTTTAAATTTTCGAAAATTCCATTCCACCGCTGCAGCGCAACGAATTTTGGGGCCACACACGGGAGAAACCGCAACCACGCGGCCAGAGACAGCGCTATCCCAGAACCACCCAGGCTGCTAGCTAGCCACGCCTACGAGCACGCGTCTCACAGCGTCACTTCCGTTATGTAGCTGTCATACAAAGCGTTCCTACTTGCGGTGAGCTTTGTGAATACTGCCTCCAACTGACTGACGTGCCGCATGCGGATTTCGAAAACGCTCCGCCTTTCCCGTGCATATGTAAATACCTGTGACCGCGTGCTATTAGTTAGTATCCGCGGTCCGCCGCGCGTCGGCCGCGGGGCTGGCCGAAAGATGTCGCTTTCCCCATTTGCCCACTCTGCGCCATCAGCAAAACAGTTTTTTTTTTTTCTGCCATAGACGCAGCACCGGCTTCTTTGAAAAAAAAATTAATTTAGGGGCGATCAGTTGGATTTATGCGGAAGAAGTGCGATAGCATTTTTCTTTCTCTCGCCAGTCTATTCCGGTTCTCAATCTATTCCCATTCCGATTCTATTCTTGTTCCGTTCCTGTTCGTAATCGCCTCTTTCATTCATTTTTGCTGAGTCATCCTTAGTCAATTTCGTTTTCGCTCGTTTATTCTTAGTCCCCTACAAATGGAGAGGGGCCAGTCCAGGGCCCCTACAGCGGCTGCCGCTGTCATAGCCCGTCCCGCTAGTATAACACCTGGGAAAAACAACCTCCGCCTACCGGGAGACTTCAACTTTCTCCGGCTTTTAATTTGGCTCCATTCCGCGAGTTCCTTACGACGTATATACTTGCAGAAAGATAGCGGAGTTCGAAATAAACGGGAAATGAAGCAAGGTGGGATTCCTTTCTTCCGTTTTTTATTGCTTTGCTAGCGCCGTTAGTTTGGTACCAAAGCCCCGCTGAAGAGTCACTCTCGCAACAGTGCGCTTTCATCAAGTAATGAAACGCGAACAAGACAACTGAGCCACGAACAGCAAAATAAGACGCTCTTAGCCTTGGGAAGCTCAATGCTAGGGAAGGTTAATTTCACTTCGAAAACGCGAAGACTCTTCTTCAGAAGTTTTAATCAATCTGGCTTGCATTTGCTCACCAGGAGATAGTATTTTGTTGTTTTTGGATTGCCACCTCAATTTTCATGTTCGCGTTTCATTCGTTGCTGATGGTACATCTCGTAAGGCAAGTACGCTGGCCGCGGCTTCTGTTGAACATCAACTTCTGGGAGCGCTACTGTAGCAGATTTATGGAGCAAATAAGAAAAGGAGCCTGGTTGAAAGCGTTCTCGGGTTTAATTCCACCTATTTCCTAAAAACTGTATGCGCTATCCAGGCTTATTCTTTTCAGGCGCGTGTATATGTACGACGTCACCGGGAGGACTAAGCTTGTTAAGAACGTAAGAAATCAAAGTAAAAAAAAAATTCCTAGAAAGATTTATGGCGGGAGTACGTGTAAGAAATGCAATTACAGCGTGCAGTGGCTGTATTTAATGCAAGTTGAGCGAGATAGATGGCAAGGCGCTAGCAACACCGCGAATTATCGTAGACTGAAGGGTTGAGGGCTCATAGCGCACTGCCCAAGTGGAAAATGAAGGCCCCGTGAAACTTCTTTGCCCGTACCGATTACTGGTGCAACCAAGATAGCATCGCTATCGCGGACGCATTGGACCAGCCCGCAGTAACTCCGGAAATGAACTAATATCCGGAGCTACTGCCAGCTTTTTCAACCGCCTAAAACTCATTTAATTTTTCATGTTTGTGTCTTTATGCGCTGTTCGCTTTTATTACAAGGCCACGCTGCAGAAGTAAGCGATGAAGAAAATTCGCAGACTCAGACAATTAAGGCAGAGATGCACTCGCCCCAATAGTTGTATTGCGAGTTGCGTAAAAATAAGAGAAATAAAAGGCAAAGCAGAAGGTAATCATCTAGACGAATTTCACAACGATCAGCAACTAAACTTTGAGGAAATTACTGTAGCCTCTACTTGTATACTTTTGAATTTAACGAGAAATTTTGGATTCTAGTTTATCAAGAGCGTCGTCGTTGCGAAAGAAGAGAACGACATGAGGAGTTATTCTTTTTCACCCTGGAAAAAAAGAAATTCCGCTACGTCGACTAACTAAAACTTAAAGTTACGCTTCTTGCTCCTGTCTTCCTCACATAGTTTTTTTTTTCTTGCACGAAAGTTGCGAAAAGA
This sequence comes from Amblyomma americanum, assembly GCA_030143305.2. Taxonomy (NCBI): domain Eukaryota; kingdom Metazoa; phylum Arthropoda; class Arachnida; order Ixodida; family Ixodidae; genus Amblyomma; species Amblyomma americanum. The sequence continues at coordinate 110,755 of JARKHS020010628.1, forward strand.
GTATAGCTCTTGGGAACAGGTTTCGCTTTCAAATTTGTCGCTGTAAATCTTGCTAACTGGGGAAGCCGGTTCTCAGAGTAGGCACTTCGCCTAGCTACAAGGCTATGCATTCGTCCTTGTAGGTGCTAAGAGGAAGGCGTCAATAACTGATGTAGTTAAATGCGTTGAGTGTGCGTGAGTCCGAGCCGCAATCGTAAAATGAGTTGAGCGGGCGATAATTTATTCGCAGTGTATTGGACAGCCGCCAACATAAGGACGTATACTACCGGCGTTCAGTCTTACAATAGAAATATTCCGTGCGAAGTGCCCATAAGGACGAGAAGTCACACTTCTGCTGTTGGCACTCAGTTTAATAAATTTGGCATGAAGCTTAAGAGTGGCCTCCTAAGTATATTGGCTTAGATATGTCGCAAGAAGCCAGTTCTTACACTTACATTATTCTTTACGACAACACCCCTTCATAAGGTCGAGAGCCCGGACTCTTCATTGAACACGTTTCATGCCCCAAGGCACAGTGGCAGTACCACGATTGGAGCAGCCGGAGCATTCCAATGATCGGGAAGCTGTACAGCTAAGCCTTCGAACAGAGCTCATCCGGTCCCTATGGGTTTCGTGCATGTCTAATTCATTCGTCTAGAAAAGGGACGGAGCGCTTTTAGCTTGCCAGGATAATACCCCTGTCACACGGGACTTCCTTCTCGGCCTTTGCCGTAAAGTTGTCTTATTGCACTAAAGGAGGAAAACCGAAAAGGAGCAGCGACGCTGCTACACGGCAAATCCAAAGGAGCTAGAACACGGCCTCCGTGAATGCCAGAAGTCACCGCTGTGTGTGAAACGGCGCTAGTAACATTATGAAATTAAAGCAGACGGTAGCACTTCAGCTAAGAGTGCTTTCGTTTATGTTGGAAAAAGTAGCTATCACGATAATAAACGAGCGTTCTGACGGTGAGAAACGAATATTTTGAAACAAAGTTTCTTTTCTTTTTTTCATCGTTCTCGGTCCGACCACGGTAGGTGCACTTTTCCGTTCGGCTCCTCGTTGTGTTCGAGAAGCGTGCTTTGTTGCTTGTGTCTTTGTGCACACAAGCAAACTCAAAACATGCACACAACAAAGAGCAAACGAAGAAAAAACAGCAAAGCGAGATGCGCAAGCACGTGTTTGTCGATGCGGCTGCTGAAAAGCGTTCAAGTCCTTTCTTAGCAGTGTGGATGTCTTTAATCATAGCCTCCTCTACGGTTAAGTGCACTGTAACGCAAAATTGACCATTAAATAAGATAAATTAGATATTGTTTTACGGTTTCAAAACTAAAAATTGCGTCAATTTTTTATTCTTTGAGCTCGCTAGCTGGCGCTGCCGTCTGGGTTGCTCCTTTTAAGCAACTTTAAGGCCGCTGACGGCCGCCTTTATTGCTACGGACCTTTATCGCAAAGGTCTCGACGCTTTGCCGTGTAGATGCGCATCACGTGCCTTTGGGGCAAAGGACCTTAATTTCTAAGGCCTTACAAGTGCCCGTGTGACAGGGGAGATGGAAGTCAAGACACAAACTGAAGCGCAAAAATGTTTTCCGGTAACGTCCGACCGCGCCTTCGAAAAATTTAGCAATACTTTTTTGTTTTCCTTCACATGGACATTAAAGCAAAGTTTGGGGCCTGAAAGCGCTTTAGTCTGCTCCTTTTCGCAAATAATGAACATGTGCAGCTTTCCTGATGATGATGATGATATCACCAACTAGCGCCATCTGTCGGCCGTCATCAGTAGTGAACACCGCGTAACTCACTGGGAATATTTTCATTTGTAATTAAGATAAAGCTAAAGCCCCTTGTGAAATTGCGCTCAAAGATGTTGACATTGATGACCTACTCTTCAAAGCGCTTCAGACTCTAACTTGTCAAATGTTTCCTGCTGTCGCACCAACTAGGTCTGACGTCCGTAGACAATCAATGGGGTGTACCAAACAATCAAAATTCCCGCGGTGATTTTTGATATTCAGTGCCATGTAGCTCGTTTCTGCAGCCACGCAAAGTTGCAAGCTTTTGTCAAGATTTTCTGGCTTTGATCACACTAAAACTGCCTACATAACCTTGTTCTCGCTGCGGTTGCCTAGCTTCGACTTCTTGGAACATGACGTGCATAGAGGTAGGCAGAGGAAAGGTACTTAACTATATTACGTGGGCAAGTGCATTTTTTGTTTATTTCTTAGTTAGACTGGCTTAATGATGAGGCAATCCAGTCTGCAATCTGTGCGTATGACGCAACCAGCACTCATTCTTTCCGCTTTGCATATCATCGCTGGCCGTCCTCCAAGATTATTTGAATTAATAAGCAACCTCTCACTGCTGTAGTTCTCACATTCCACAGTTGATAGCCTAAGTGCAAAGCTGCTTGAGTGCGCCTACCTTTTCAGCCGCAGAACGACTGAATGCACGTCGAAGGTGTGGACTCCCAACTCACCGTTGCTGACGTTTTATTGCGAAGCAATACTACTTTAGGTCGCACTTCAGCCCGTTCCGTGGCGAGGCGGTGGTAGGCACCATTGACCTTTAGCGTGACCTCGCTGCGTGACGTCACACCACGTGACCTAGAGTGACGTCACACCAGCTGTGTAAAAACGGGGCCCCATCTCACGCCGTCGCGAGGCGAGGCGGTAGCCACCAACGGCGGCCTAACTCCCGCTCCTCTCACCAGGGGCGCTACGGTCGGTGTGACGTCACACCAGCTGTGTAAAAACGGGGCCCCATCTCACGCCGTCGCGAGGCGAGGCGGTAGCCACCAACGGCGGCCTAACTCCCGCTCCTCTCACCAGGGGCGCTACGGTCGGTGTGACGTCACACCAGCTGTATAAAACAGCTCCGCTCCTCTCGCCAAGGCAGTCATACAGCCAGATGTTACGATGGTGCCTACGAACAAGGCAGCTCGGCAGAATGCAAAGAGGAAGCATCAGCGAGCTACGGAGACGGAAGAAGAACGAGAAGCTTCGCAATCACCAGGCTTAACCAAGCTAAGCCACGGCCGTTTTGTTTTCGATCTGCGCTCTTAACTATCATTGTA